>CAJHQP010007723.1:0-30723 GCA_905132765.1 Moricandia arvensis
GGCCTTTAGTGGTCCATTTCTCTCTTCAGGTTTAACACTAGGCATGCCATGCAAACGAACAACCTCTTTAAAGAACAAGTTAGCAACGTGCAATGCATCATCAGTTTTATGACATGCTATGAAATGTGCCATCTTAGAGAACCTATCAACAACCACAAAGATTGAATCCTTTCCTGTCCTAGTCCTAGGTAAACCGAAAATAAAGTCCATGGAAATGTCATTCCAGGGATGGTGTGGAATGGGTAAAGGAGTATACAAACCCTGGGATTGGACTTGGGACTTGGCATGCTTGCAAGTAGCACACCTCCCACAGATTCTCTCCACATCTCTCTTCATATGCGGCCAATAGAAGTGATCCTGCAAAATTTTTGAGGTCTTGGCAATCCCAAAATGTCCCATTAGACTGCCCCCATGGGATCCCTGACAAAAAGATCTCTCAAAGAGCAGTTAGGCACACACAATCTATTATCATAAAACAAGTAGCCTTCTAGCCTAAAGTAATGCCCTGCAGCAAACTTCTCACAAGAAGCATAGGCTTCCTTGAAATCATGGTCAGTATCATACATATCCTTTATCTGCTCAAAACCAAGTAACTTAGCATCTAGGGTGGTCAAGAGAACATACCTCCGAGATAGTGCATCAGCAACTATGTTCTCCTTACCTTGTTTATACTTGATCACGTATGGGAAGGTCTCAATGAACTCAACCCACCTTGGTGCCTCTTGCTAAGCTTGCTCTGCCCTTTTAGGTACTTTAGGGACTCATGATCAGTGTGTATGACAAACTCCTTGGGCCACAAGTAATGTTGCCACGTTGTAATGCCCTCACCAAGGCATAGAGTTCTTTGTCATAGGTTGCATAGTTGAGAGTGGCTCCTCCAAGCTTCTCACTGAAGTAGGCTATAGGTTTCCTATCCTGCATCAATACAGCACCAATTCCAATTCCTGAGGCATCACATTCTATTTCAAACGTTTTAGTAAAGTCAGGAAGCATAAGAAGAGGTGATTGAGTAAGCTTCTCTTTTAGGCTCTGGAAAGCCTTCTCTTGTGCTTCTCCACACTTGAATCCGACATCCTTCTTTATCACTTCAGTCAAGGGAGCTGCAATGGTGCTAAAGTCTCTCACAAATCGCCTGTAGAACCCAGCAAGCCCATGGAAACTCCTCACTTCTCCTACTGTGGTTGGACTTGGCCAGTCTTTGATGGCTTTGATCTTCTCCTCATCGACCTTAACTCCATCTGCAGTTACAAAAAAACCTAGGAAAACCAAGTTATCCGTGCAAAAGGTGCACTTCTTCAAGTTGGCATAAAGCTTTTCATTCCTTAAAACATTCAGGACAGCCCTAAGATGTTCTAGATGTTCTTCTAAGTTCTTGCTATATACTAAGATGTCATAAAAGTATACTACAACAGAAATGCCTATGAATGACCTAAGAACATGATTCATTAGCCTCATGAATGTACTAGGTGCATTGGTTAATCCAAATGGCATAACTAACCACTCATATAATCCATGTTTAGTTTTGAATGCAGTTTTCCATTTATCTCCTTCTTTCATCCTAATCTGATGATATCCACTTTTTAAATCTATCTTAGAAGAGATGCAAGAACCATGAAATTCATCAAGCATATCATCAAGTCTAGGGATAGGATGGCGATACTTCACTGTGATGTTATTGATTGATCTACAATCAACACACATCCGCCATGTACCATCCTTCTTAGGCACTAGGAGCACTGGTACAGCACATGGGCTCAAACTCTCTCGGATATAGCCCTTCTCCATGAGTTCCTCTACTTGTCTTTGCAACTCCTTGGTCTCAACCGGGTTGGTTCTGTATGCTGGACGGTTTGGAAGTGTAGATCCTGGAACAAAGTCTATCTGGTGCTCAATCCCTCTCAAAGGTGGTAAACCAATGGGATTGTCGTCTAGAAATAAGTGTGGCCACCATTGGGTCAAATGCAACCTCCAGTCAATCCAATTGCCGAGACGCCAAGGAACCAGAAGAGGAGGCTTACCAGGGAGAGATCCAGGAGCTGATGGAGGAACTAGAACAAGTAGATCCCTATGTAGCCGACTGGATGAGTGGAGAGGAAGAGATGGATCAGAATGCAGCTCAAGATGACTTGATCTTCTCAGTTGGACCGATTACAAGATCAAAGACAAAAGCTCAGAGGCAAGCTTTGCTAGCTCTGCTTGAGCACGTGAGACAAGAGGAGGAATTGATCAAGAGTGAAGAACCAGCATGTTGGTTTAATGTGATTTCGATTTGTACTTAAATTGAACCAGCAAACCAAAGACAATTAGGATTAGGATTTTCGATTCAGAGTAGTAAACCAATTTCAATTGGGTTTAGGGTTAGGGTTAGACAAAACCAATTTCAATTCGGTTTAGGTTTAGGGTTAGACAAAACTAAAACCATCTCGGTTTAGGTTTAGGGTTAGATGTAGCTTTCTATTTAAGCAAGCGCCGCAGGCAGCTTGAAACTCATTCAATAAACT
This sequence comes from Moricandia arvensis, assembly GCA_905132765.1. Lineage (NCBI taxonomy): Eukaryota > Viridiplantae > Streptophyta > Magnoliopsida > Brassicales > Brassicaceae > Moricandia > Moricandia arvensis. Next base: position 2,502 of record CAJHQP010007723.1, read on the forward strand.
CGAAATCTTCTAGCAAATTGCTTGCCTAGTTCTTCTGCTTTCTCTGTTCAGCTAAAGGAACATTGATCTTCATCTAAAGGAAGGAATTCCTTGTGATCCATCAACGACAATACAAGGTAATCTTGTGTCATTGAGTAGCAACACATCTCTAAGGCATCCCCATCGCCAAGGAGAGCAGATCATCATCAGATCCGAGTGCTAGTAGCCTCTTGATCAACCCTCTATCCATCCCCTTCAAGTGATCCGTGGAGAACAAGCCTATCCAGGCCGCACCAAGTGGTATCAGAGCCACTTGAAGGTTAGGGTTCGTGTTGTCTACTCAGATCTATCATTCCATCAAATACTTCTTCTCTTTCTATCTGTTGTAAGCTGATCCGGCCAACCCCTAAAGAAAAAGTGGTCTAAGATCTAAAAACAGAAAGAGATCGGCCAAATAAAAAAAAAAAAAAAAAGAACAAAGAGCTGAGGAGAAATCCAGCTGGGGTGGTAAAGCGGATTGGTGACCAAACTCTTTCAATCTGTCTATCTAAATCACTTGGGATAAAAGTTCTAGAGCTTAGGTGAAAGAGCTTTGAATCTTAACTGAACTCGTGAGAAAGGCAGAGACTTGGCAACTAAAAACTGAGTGAGAGAGAGCTTTGTTTGTTATTTGGCTTTTCTAACTTGCTTTTCAGGTTACTATGGCTGAAAGAAGAGAAGGAGAGGATGTGGGAGAACCTGTTGTTCAACAAATCCGGCTTGATCAACTGCAGTTTGAAGCCATGATCGCTGAGATAACCAGGAGAATGGAGAGAGTTAACCGAGCTAACGTTGACTTACCTGGTAATGATCATGTTGCAGGTGTAGGTGCTGGACGAGCTAGGATGAGACCTAGGAGAGGAGCTCGTGCAGTGGAAGAGGTTGAGGAGCAACTTGAGTCCGCAGAAGAGAGTGAAGGAGACTCACTGGATGGACAACAACCTAGGCACCACAACAGAAGGGTGCATGCTGATGACAACCTTGGTAGCCTCAAGCTGAGGATACCACCATTCCATGGCAAGAATGAACCTGACGCCTACTTGGAATGGGAGAAGAAGATAGAGTTGGTTTTTGGATGCCAACACTACACTGAGGAGAGGAAGGTCAAGCTAGCAGCCACTGAATTCTGTGGTTATGCTATAAACTGGTGGGAGCAGATTTCAACAACAAGGAGGCGCAATGGAGAGCCCCAAATCACCTCATGGTTTGAGATGAAAACCTTGATGAAGAAGAGGTTTGTCCCTTCTCACTATGGACGAGACCTTCACCAGAGATTGAGAAGACTTTCTCAAGGCACAAAGAGTATGGAGGACTTCCACCAGGAGTTGGAGACACTCATCATGAAGGCTGAAGTGGTTGAGGATGCTGAAGCAACCATGGCTAGATTCCAAGGAGGACTCAACCGGGAAATCCAAGATAGGCTGGAGCTACAAGACTATGAGGACATGGATGAGTTGTTGCACAAAGCCATTCTGATTGAGCAACAAAACAAAAGAAGAAGCACTGCCAAATCTCAATTCGGATCTGCTTCCAAACCAGCCTACTCAAAGGATGACAAGTCCTTCTCTAAGCCTAAAGAAGGAACCTCAGCAGTAGGTTCCACTCGTGATGACAAGGGCAAAGGACCAGCAACACCTGCTAGGTCCCGGAATGTCAAGTGCTTTAAGTGTCATGGCTTTGGACACTATGCTAATGAGTGCACAAACAAGAAGGTCATGGTCCTGCTTGACAATGGAGATGTAGTCTCGGAGGATGAAGAGGAGCTATCTGAGGAGGATGTGGATTACCCTGTCAAGGGAGAACTTCTAGTCACCAGGAGGACTCTCAATGTTCAACCAAAGGCGAAAGAACATGAACAGAGAGAGAACTTGTTTCACACCAGGTGTTTAGTCCTAGATAAGGTGTGTAGCCTGATCATTGATGGAGGAAGCTGCACAAACGTGGCAAGTGAGACACTAGTGAACAAGCTGAGCCTTACTGTCCGCAATCACCCCAAGCCATACACACTCCAGTGGCTAAGTGAAGAAGGTGAAATGCGAGTGACCAAACAAGTGATGGTGCCCCTGACCATTGGGAGATACCAGGATGAGATCACTTGTGATGTCCTACCTATGGAGGCTAGTCACATCTTGCTGGGCCGCCCATGGCAATACGACAAGAGCGCAGTGCATGATGGCTACACGAATAGGCATTCCTTTGTCCACAAGGAAAGAAACATCACTCTGGTGCCATTGACTCCACAAGAAGTGCATCAAGATCAGGTGCAACTCAAGCTGAGAAGAGAAGAAGCTAAGACCACAGTTTCAGCTTCACTCAAGGAGGACACGGCCAAGGTAAGTACTCATAACCTTTTTGCTTCTTCTAAGGAGATCAAGGAGGCATTGAACACTCAACAGCCCATGATCCTTGTTTTGTTCAAAGAGTTACTAACCACCGGGGCTAATCATGAACCAATTATTCCAAAAGAGATTGAGTATCTTTTGCAGGAGTATAGGGATGTCTTTCCAGAAGATAATCCAATTGGTTTGCCACCCATCAGAGGCATTGAGCACCAAATTGACTTTGTACCAGGAGCTTCACTCCCAAACCATCCAGCATACAGGACCAACCCTGTTGAGACCAAGGAGCTTCAGAAACAAGTCAATGATCTCTTGGAGAAGGGCCACATCAGAGAGAGCATGAGTCCTTGTGTTGTACCTGTTCTACTGGTACCCAAGAAGGATGGAAGCTGGCGCATGTGTGTGGATTGCCGAGCCATCAACAACATCACAGTTAAGTATAGACATCTTATCCCTCGCTTAGATGACATGTTAGATGAGTTACACGGTTCATGTGTCTTTTCTACGGTTGACTTAAAGAGTGGTTACCACCAGATTAGAATGAAAGAAGGAGATGAGTGGAAAACTGCTTTTAAGACTAAGTTAGGATTGTATGAGTGGCTTGTCATGCCATTTGGTCTTACTAACGCCCCTAGCACTTTCATGAGGTTGATGAACCATGTCTTGAGAGCTCTTATAGGTCGATTTGTGGTTGTTTACTTTGATGATATTCTCATTTATAGTAAGACCATGAAAGAACATGTTGAGCACTTGAGGCAGGTTTTAGATGTGCTTAGGAAAGAGAATCTGTATGCTAATTACAAGAAGTGTTCATTTGGAACAGATAACCTTGTCTTTCTAGGTTTTGTTGTTACATCACAGGGCATACAGGTTGATGAAGAGAAGGTGAAGGCTATCAAGGAGTGACCGACTCCTAAAACCATTGGAGAAGTCAGAAGTTTTCATGGACTTGCTGGCTTCTACAGGAGGTTTGTGAAAGACTTTAGCACCATTGCTGCCCCACTCACTGAAGTCATCAAGAAGAATGTGGGATTCGCATGGGGGCAAGCTCAGGAAGATGCATTTCAGTTGCTAAAAGGGAAGTTAACCAGTGCTCCTTTACTTATACTCCCTGACTTTCTAAAAATTTTGAGATAGAGTGTGATGCATCTGGAGTGGGAATTGGAGCCGTGCTGATGCAAGAAAAGAGGCCTATAGCTTACTTCAGTGAGAAGCTTGGAGGCGCCACATTGAACTACCCAACCTATGACAAGGAGCTGTATGCCTTGGTGAGAGCTCTACAAACGTGGCAGCACTACCTTTGGCCTAAAGAGTTTGTGATCCATACAGATCATGAATCTCTTAAGCATCTCAAAGGGCAACAGAAGCTGAACAAGAGGCATGCTAGGTGGGTTGAGTTCATTGAGACATTCCCTTATGTCATCCAGTACAAGCAAGGTAAGGAGAATGTAGTTGCTGATGCACTCTCAAGAAGGTATGTTCTATTATCTTCTATGGAAACAAAGCTTTTGGGATTTGAACACCTTAAGTCTTGTTATGCTGATGATCCAGAGTTTCAGGAAGTTTTTAGAAACACTGAGAAACATGCTAGTGGAAAGTTCTATCAAGTGAAAGGGTTTCTTTTCTATGATAACCGCTTGTGTGTGCCTTCTGGTTCTTTGAGGGAACTTTATGTCAGGGAAGCTCATGGAGGAGGGTTGATGGGACACTTTGGCGTAGCCAAGACACTGTCTACCTTGCAGGAACACTTCTATTGGCCTAACATGAAGAAAGAAGTGGAGAAGGTGTGCTCAAGGTGTGTCGTGTGCAAACAAGCCAAGTCTAAGGTGCAACCAACAGGTTTGTATACTCCACTTCCTATCCCTACTGAACCTTGGGTTGATATCTCTATGGACTTTGTTTTGGGACTGCCTAGGACTAGAAAGGGTAGAGATAGCATCTTTGTGGTGGTTGATAGGTTTTCCAAGATGGCACATTTCATACCTTGCCATAAGACTGATGATGCATCCTTAGTGGCTGATCTATTCTTTAGAGAGGTTGTTAGGTTGCATGGGATGCCCAGGACCATAGTTTCTGATAGGGACTCTAAGTTCCTTAGCTATTTCTGGAAAACATTGTGGGGGAAACTAGGAACTAGATTGCTATTCTCAACCACTTGTCATCCACAAACTGATGGGCAAACTGAGACTGTCAATAGGACATTGTCTACCCTCTTGCGTGCTATCATCAAAAAGAACATTAGGACTTGGGAGGATTGTTTGCCGCATGTAGAGTTTGCATACAATAGGTCAATGCATTCAGCCACTAAGCTCACCCCTTTTCAAGCCGTCTATGGATTCAATCCCTTGTCTCCATTAGACTTGTTTGCTTTACCTTTGAAAGAGCAGACTAACCTTGATGGTCAGAAGAAGGCCGAGTTTGTTAGATCTTTGCATGAACAGGTCAGGAGAAACATAGAGGACCGCACCAAAATGTATGCAAGAAAGAAGAACAAAGGCAGGAGAGAGTTGGTGCTAGAACCAGGTGATCTTGTGTGGATCCATCTCAGGAAGGAAAGGTTTCCTAATGAGAGAAAGTCCAAGCTGATGCGAAGGACAGACGGCCCATTCAAAGTACTCAAGAGGATCAACAACAATGCTTATCAGATTGATCTCGAAGGTAAGTACAACATTAGCTCAACATTCAACGTTTCTGACGTGAATTGGATTTGATGAATTGGATTTGAGGTCAAATCCTTTTAAAGGAGGAGGGGATGGTGTGACCACCATTGGGTCAAATGCAACCTCCAGTCAATCCAATTGCCGAGACGCCAAGGAACCAGAAGAGGAGGCTTACCAGGGAGAGATCCAGGAGCTGATGGAGGAACTAGAACAAGTAGATCCCTATGTAGCCGACTGGATGAGTGGAGAGGAAGAGATGGATCAGAATGCAGCTCAAGATGACTTGATCTTCTCAGTTGGACCGATTACAAGATCAAAGACAAAAGCTCAGAGGCAAGCTTTGCTAGCTCTGCTTGAGCACGTGAGACAAGAGGAGGAATTGATCAAGAGTGAAGAACCAGCATGTTGGTTTAATGTGATTTCGATTTGTACTTAAATTGAACCAGCAAACCAAAGACAATTAGGATTAGGATTTTCGATTCAGAGTAGTAAACCAATTTCAATTGGGTTTAGGGTTAGGGTTAGACAAAACCAATTTCAATTCGGTTTAGGTTTAGGGTTAGACAAAACTAAAACCATCTCGGTTTAGGTTTAGGGTTAGATGTAGCTTTCTATTTAAGCAAGCGCCGCAGGCAGCTTGAAACTCATTCAATAAACTCGAAATCTTCTAGCAAATTGCTTGCCTAGTTCTTCTGCTTTCTCTGTTCAGCTAAAGGAACATTGATCTTCATCTAAAGGAAGGAATTCCTTGTGATCCATCAACGACAATACAAGGTAATCTTGTGTCATTGAGTAGCAACACATCTCTGAGGCATCCCCATCGCCAAGGAGAGCAGTTCATCATCAGATCCGAGTGCTAGTAGCCTCTTGATCAACCCTCTATCCATCCCCTTCAAGTGATCCGTGGAGAACAAGCCTATCCAGGCCGCACCAGAAATACATCTTGAAACTCCTGCAAAAGAGAAACCATTTCACTCGGATACACCGGTGTAGAATCTGTTAGGTTCAAAAGAGTTTCTTTAAACACAAGTAAGATAGCAGATTGTTGAGAATGGAGAGTTCTTTTGATATCACCCATGTTAGCATAGAAGTTTGGCTGCTTAGTTCCAGCCGGTTTTAGATCAATCTCCTTCTTCTTTTGGAGTTGAACCTGATCTTGTTGAACTTCCTTAGGTGTCAAGGGAACCAGAGTGGTCTTGCGTCCCTTGAACTCAAAGGAGTTCTTGTTGGTGAAGCCATCATGGATAACTCGGTGATCAGATTGCCAAGGTCTTCCAAGAAGTATGTGACCAGCTTCCATAGGCAACACATCACACAAGACTTCATCTTCATATCTCCCAATGGCTAAGGGAATAAGGACTTGACTTGAGACCTTCATGGTGCCTTCTTCATTCAGCCATTGTAGCCGGTAAGGTTTGGGATGCTTCTGAACCTTCAATCCCAACTTCTTGACCAGGGTTTCACTCGCAGCATTCACACAACTACCTCCATCAACAATGAGGCTGCACACTTTTCCTTGGACCAAGCACCGGGTGTAGAAGAGGTTCTCACGCTGCTCCAGTTCCTCAGCCTTATTTTGCAAGCTTAGAAGCCGTCTTGCTAATAAGAGTTTCCCCTGGACTGGTCCTTCTTCATGTTCTTCTTCAGTGTCTTCTTGGTCAGACTCGGTTTTGTCATCTTCTGAGGCATACTCTCCATCTTCCAGCAAGATCATGACTCTCTTTTTGGTACATTCAGTGGCGTAATGACCTCTTCCTTGGCACTTGAAACACTTGACATCACGAGCTCTGGAACTAGAAGCTTCAACCTTGCCTTTGCCCTTGTCAAAAGCACTGCTTGGTTTGGTCTCTTCTCTTGGATAGGACTTGTGATCCTTCTGGAACGGCTTAGACTCCTTAGGGTAAGGTGTCTTCTCTTCCTTGGTGTTGTGTAACCGGTTAGAGCCATAGTGGTTGCGTGAATGTCCCTTCCTTATGAGCTGTTGCTCCACAAGAATAGCCTTGTGTAGCATCTCTTCAAGCTCCACAAAATGTTGCATCTCAACATTGTCTTGTATCTCTCGGTTTAAACCACATAGGAACCTTGACATGGTTGCTTCTCTATCTTCTGATATGCTAGCTCTTAGCATGAGCAACTCCATCTCCTGGTAATACTCCTCCACTGATCTTGAGCCTTGGGTAAGTTTCCTAAGCCGGTGATGCAAGTCTCTGTGGTAGTGACTTGGAACAAACCTCTTGCGCATGATAGACTTCATCTCTGTCCACGTCTCAACTGGTTCCTCTCCATTCCTTCTACGTGTTGTGATGTACTGATCCCACCAGCTTAGAGCATATTCATAGAATTCAGTAGCAGCAATCTGAATCTTCTTGTGGTTTGTGTACTGCTTACACTGAAAGACTAGCTTGTTGGAATTCATGAGTGTTTGTCTCATGTCAAGAGAGGATTCAGTTAACTTGTAACTGAATCCTCTTCAACCATACAACAGGAACTCACCATTTAAGGGAAGAGACAACCAACTTGTGATTGAATCATCATACACAGCTACTATATAACCAAGAATCCTAGACAGTAAACTGGTTTTGTGAAGCAGAAACTCTCTAGTATGAATCTAATCCTTGAGAAGTAACACAACACTTAGAGTTTGTGTACTTAAGATGAAGAGGATTTTAGAATCAGTAATCTAGAGATTAAGAGAATATAAAGAAGAGTTTAGAGTGAGTTTGACAAGTATTAGGCTGCCTTAAGAGAGATAAGGTAGCCTCTAAACCCTAATGCTTAACTCCTTACATTGTGAATATTGTTTAGACAAAAGCAAGAGAGAGAGAGAGACACGAGCTTAGAGAGAGAGAGAAACTTATATGTTGATTCTGGTAAGTGTTACAAGAGAGGGTGAAGGTCTTTAAATAGACAATCACTTACAATAAACAATTACTAAAACAAGGAAATATAAACAAATAATTCTGTAGGGATGAGAAGAGGCCAAAGGGGATACAGCCAAGGGGAGGCACGTCCAGAGGAGGAGAAAGGGACAGGAGAGAGATAATAACCAGGTCTGATGAGTGAAAGTGACAGGCCAGCAACAGCTCTCCCCTTAAGCTTAACATGTGACTTTCTTCCATATTTGAATTTGAATCTGGTCAAACCCTCTACCAACGGTTTCCTTAGCTTCTGGAGACCCTCAGCTCGTGTTCCCATCAGTACCTTGCCTCCCAAGGCAAGTTAGGTCATAGTAGATTGCTTGTGATCCAAGTCTGTACAAACAGAACCAGATTGGCTTCTCTTGATGAACTTATCCTTGGATCATCAACCATCTTCTTCTTCTGGTCATCCCTTTATTTATTTCAATACTCCCCCTCAAGCTTGACCATAGGAGATCCTTGGAAAAGCTTGGAACTGAGAGCACTTGCCTCATTAAAAACCTAAGTGTGGAAAACCTTTAGGGATAAAACCATCACTTAGGGAAAAAGTGTGCAACTACCCTCAGCCTAGGGATTGGCCAGTGAGCCTAAGGAGCTTAAGATTATTTTCATGGACTCCTTAGACTCTGGATCATGGCCTTTCTTCAATGGCAAGTAGGCACCAATGCCTACCTTGCTTCACACTCATCACACCTTTGAGCTTCTTCTTGTGGTCAGAGTTTTTCTCCCCCTTTCTTTTGGCTTCTTGCCTTCATCATGGGTTGAGTCCAAGTCTACCTTGTTCATGAGTTCAATAGGTACCTGATTCAAACAATGCACAAACACATGCATCAATTCTCAAGGGATAAACCTATCAATCATAAGAATGAGTATAGATTTAGGTACTTCCCTTGCATAAGTTTCTGAAGAATGGACATTGGCTTCTCATTTTAAGACCCCTCCTCAAGCTTGACCTGAGAATGAGAGTATGTGGTCAAGCTTGGAAGATGACAGCCAGTGATGATCACCAATGCCTTGAGACCACAACCCTCTTGGCTTGAATTGCCACAGCCCTCTTGGCTTGAATTGTGGCCTTTTCTCTTGAGTGTACATCCTGTCACCCTCTTGGCACCAGGTAAGTCACTTCTAAGAAATCTCTCCACTGCTCCATTCGTCCTCTCAACCATATTGGAAGTTAATGGACATAATCAGTGTCCAAAGTGTTGATGGGCAGTGGGAAATCTCCATGGTCAGGAATATACATCATGTGTAGGCTCTGAACAACATGGGCAACCTGTGAAACAAATAACTAGACACAGGCATCAGTAGACAAACAAGAGACCAGAACATGGGTTTTCACCAAGTCTGATCTTTAAAACACATTTAGAACAAGTACAGCAAGCAATGGAAAAATATCTTCATGATTCTATCCCAGAAACACTCTCTGAATCCTAATCATCAAGACTAAGCATTCAGGCAACAAGACAATTAATTTTCCTAAGGGCAGAAGTAAGACAAATTTTTTTTTATCACAGTTTAACACCCTTAGGCAGATTCTAAACAAGATTGTGAGAATGGAGATTTAAGTAACCAGAGAGTATAAGTAACCAGAGTATAAGTAGAGAGTAGAGAATGATGTAACCAGAGTATTAGTAGCCAGAGAACGAAAAAATGATGGAGAATAAGTAACCTGGAGAATTAGAGAATGAGAGAATAGAGAATATAGAATAGAGAATTGCTCAAGAGTTCTAATGGACAGAGTTTTGCTCTGTTTTCTTGAGTTTTGCGGAAGCATAAACAGCCAGGAGCATCCAATACTCATCAAGAGTTTGGTGCTTTATTAGCTGAAACACAATGGACCATTGAACAATTCATTTGCTCACTGATCTTAGACATGTGCCACTGGAATAACTCTTGAACAGATGTTTTCCAGGGCTTGCAACAAAAGAACCAACAGAATAACACATGAACAAGTGTTTTCTGTGGCTTAGACAACAATGAATCCAATGGATCAAAACAGTTTGTCCACTGGTCAAAGAGATGCTCCATTAAGAGAAAGCTATTATCCAATGGATAAAGCATAATGGTGAAGCATTTTTGAAATCTTTCTCTTCCTCAAGCTTGATTCAAGATACTAACAAGTACTGACCAAGCTAACACAATATCAGAGTGGGAGAGAAAAGATTTATTTAAACAAAACAGAGATAAAAGAGGTGAGTTTAGCCCAAGAAGAGCAACAAAGCTCTGATACCATGTTGGAATTCATGAGTGTTTGTCTCATGTCAAGAGAGTATTCAGTTAACTTGTAACTGAATCCTCTTCAACCATACAACAGGAACTCACCATTTAAGGGAAGAGACAACCAACTTGTGATTGAATCCTCATACACAGCTACTATATAACCAAGAATCCTAGACAGTAAACTGGTTTTGTGAAGCAGAAACTCTCTAGTATGAATCTAATCCTTGAGAAGTAACACAACACTTAGAGTTTGTGTACTTAAGATGAAGAGGATTTTAGAATCAGTAATCTAGAGATTAAGAGAATATAAAGAAGAGTTTAGAGTGAGTTTGACAAGTATTAGGCTGCCTTAAGAGAGATAGAGTTAAGGTAGCCTCTAAACCCTAATGCTTAACTCCTTACATTGTGAATATTGTTTAGACACAAGCAAGAGAGAGAGAGACACGAGCTTAGAGAGAGAGAAACTTTGGTGCGGCCTTGGATAGAAAGACCTCGTCCCAGTCACACTTGAGGGATGATGGGCGGATCCTTGAGCCTGAGAAGCTCCAGGACGTTGGATGATCTTCACCATAGAGCTATGGACTGCTCTAGTGTTGTTTAGCGACTCCTGAGACACAGGATAACCCTGCTTCATGTCTAGGATGAATCACAGAAGCTCACGCAACCTTGTGTGACAAAGAAACTTGTTCACCACGTGAACAATGAAGGGAGGTCCCCAAAGGGACGAGTTTGAAAGCCAAAAGCTCTGATTTTTATTAAAAGAATGTGTAAGTTACAATATGTGCTGCTTTAGGCTTTATAAAGACAAAACAGAAAACCCTAACTAGAAAACCTTATCCTAATTCGAAAATAGAAAACCAAAACCTATTTCTAATTGGTTTATAAAACCCTAACCCTAATCCTATTCCTAATGGGTTTATTAAAACGAAAACCTAATCCTACTTGGTTTAGAATTACAAGAAATCAGAAATACACTTGAGATAAGGAAATCGGCCAGCCTAAACCAAGCTGGTTTATCTTTCCACTTCTTGGGCTTGAAAGGCCTCTTTTCAACAAACATCTTCTTGGGCTTGTCCATGAACAAGTCCACCACGTCCTTGCTCTCTTTCTGATCCATGTAGCACGTGAGAAGATTATCCTTAGTCCATGTAATGCTCTGCTCCATCGATCTTCTATTATCATGCTGCTTCAATTGGTGCAAGCCATTAATCTCCTTCTTTGGCTCATTGAAACAAACCATAAGCAGAGAATTTGCTAGTGAACACACGAGCTTCAAATCCATGAAGTTGAGGCTGATCCAGATCGCACCATCCCCTCCTCCTTTAAAAGGATTTGTCCTCAAATCCAGTCCTTCTAATAAGGTAGAACTGTTCCTACGCTGCTCCAACTGTAATGTGCTTTTAAATAGTGTGTTACTACTGCTCAAGTGCTCCTTTTTGTTGTTCAGGACGTCCAAGAATCTCTCTAGATGTTCTGGTGGTCGAACTAACCCCACATGACCGAGAATGAGAATGTCTCGATCATCTCTCAGCACAATTTGATCCAGAATCAAAGTGAATAAACTAGCATGTTTCTCTTGATCAGGAGGTCGTGTACAATGATCCCCATACTCACTCTTGAGTCTAGGACCGTGCTTTGCCTCTCTTGGGTCATTCTTTGTCTTTCCACACTTTGCTTGTACAATTGATGGCGTGTGATACAAGCTCTCCCTAGACCTCATATAAGCATGAATCACGTGTTTTCTTGGTCTAGGATGATGAGGCCAAAGCTGCAAGTCTTTAAGTAGTTGATGCAGTTCGGACTTTCTCTCTTTCAACTTGTCGTTGCTGCTGATTTGAGCTACAATACCCCCTCCTCCTTTAAAAGAATTTGACCTCAAATACTGCTCTTTGAGGATGAGTGTTTCGTGCATACTCAGCTCTGTTGTTTCTCTTTGCACCAGAATGTTGTTATTGCTCTTAAACTCACATAGCTTTCCTCCTGGTTCAAAGATAAAGTTGTGCAGCTTCTTGACAAGCTTTAAGTGATCCATGAGACTGAATCTAACACAAACAAGAGGCTTGATCAGTGAATAATAAGAAGAAAATCTATTGAATCCACCTTGTTCAATCAAAGTCTCAGATGACTCCTTATGAACTACAAGCGCCGCATCAAGTTTTCCTTCTTCTTTAGCCTCTGTTAGGTCAAGAATATGACCACATAAAGCTACTGGTACGTGCTCCTCTTGCTTCAGATGATTGGCTGCAAGTTCTCCTTGACAAGGAGTAGCCAATGCTGGTTCAATCTCTGGTATCTTCTCAGGTTTCTTCTCAGCCGTTTGTGAGCATGGCTTAGAAGTTTGTTTTCCTGTTTTCCAGACTTTGTTTGTTGATAGCTCAGGAACTAGCTGGATGTTTTCTTTTGCTCCTGGTGAAGCCCTAGACCAGCGCCCAAACTGATCCAAAGCAAGTAGCTTTGTCTCCTTGGACGTTTTTAGGTCAGATCTGTTCCACCTTTGCTTGCTGCCACGTTCTCTCATGATTCGGTTGAAGATCTCGGCTGCTAGGTCATCCAGTTGCTGTTCACTAAAGATCAAGGTCTGGCTTGCTGCAACTCTCTTCCTTGTTGCTTGTTGTTTAGCCTTATCTTCCTGATTTCTGTAAGAAACCATTGAAGATTGCTGGATAGATGATGGAATTCGTGATCCTAGTTGAGGATCATCAAACCCTAAACCCCCAAGTGGCTCTGATACCACATGGTGCGGCCTTGGATAGAAAGACCTCGTCCCAGTCACACTTGAGGGATGATGGGCGGATCCTTGAGCCTGAGAAGCTCCAGGACGTTGGATGATCTTCACCATAGAGCTATGGACTGCTCTAGTGTTGTTTAGCGACTCCTGAGACACAGGATAACCCTGCTTCATGTCTAGGATGAATCACAGAAGCTCACGCAACCTTGTGTGACAAAGAAACTTGTTCACCACGTGAACAATGAAGGGAGGTCCCCAAAGGGACGAGTTTGAAAGCCAAAAGCTCTGATTTTTATTAAAAGAATGTGTAAGTTACAATATGTGCTGCTTTAGGCTTTATAAAGACAAAACAGAAAACCCTAACTAGAAAACCTTATCCTAATTCGAAAATAGAAAACCAAAACCTATTTCTAATTGGTTTATAAAACCCTAACCCTAATCCTATTCCTAATGGGTTTATTAAAACGAAAACCTAATCCTACTTGGTTTAGAATTACAAGAAATCAGAAATACACTTGAGATAAGGAAATCGGCCAGCCTAAACCAAGCTGGTTTATCTTTCCACTTCTTGGGCTTGAAAGGCCTCTTTTCAACAAACATCTTCTTGGGCTTGTCCATGAACAAGTCCACCACGTCCTTGCTCTCTTTCTGATCCATGTAGCACGTGAGAAGATTATCCTTAGTCCATGTAATGCTCTGCTCCATCGATCTTCTATTATCATGCTGCTTCAATTGGTGCAAGCCATTAATCTCCTTCTTTGGCTCATTGAAACAAACCATAAGCAGAGAATTTGCTAGTGAACACACGAGCTTCAAATCCATGAAGTTGAGGCTGATCCAGATCGCACCAAACTTGTATATTGATTCTGGTAAGTGTTACAAGAGAGGGTGAAGGTCTTTAAATAGACAATCACTTACAATAAACAATTACTAAAACAAGGAAATATAAACAAATAATTCTGTAGGGATGAGAAGAGGCCAAAGGGGATACAGCCAAGGGGAGGCACGTCCAGAGGAGGAGAAAGGGACAGGAGAGAGATAATAACCAGGTCTGATGAGTGAAAGTGACAGGCCAGCAACAGCTCTCCCCTTAAGCTTAACATGTGACTTTCTTCCATATTTGAATTTGAATCTGGTCAAACCCTCTACCAACGGTTTCCTTAGCTTCTGGAGACCCTCAGCTCGTGTTCCCATCAGTACCTTGCCTCCCAAGGCAAGTTAGGTCATAGTAGATTGCTTGTGATCCAAGTCTATACAAACAGAACCAGATTGGCTTCTCTTGATGAACTTATCCTTGGATCATCAACCATCTTCTTCTTCTGGTCATCCCTTTATTTATTTCAATATAGCTCAATCTTCTTCTCCCACTCAAGGTAGGCATCCGGATCAGCTTTGCCATGGAATGGGGGTATCTTTATCTTCAAACCGGCAAGCTCATCTCCCTGGTTCATCCTCCTTTCTTGGACACGCCTATGTCTTCTTTGGCTTTGTCTTGAGGATGAACTGAGGTGTTCATACTCATTGTCAGTCTCCTCATAACCGGCATGCTCTTGGCGAGTTGCATGAGGTCTCTCTTCTCTCCTAGTCTCTCGGTTTGGAACTTGACTAGTAGCTCTCCTGATGTCTTCTCTGAGCTCTCTCCGGATGTCATTGAGGTTGGTCCTCATCATCTCGGTCATGGTTGCTACCATGTTCTGATTGAGTTGAGCCGACATAGCCTCCATGAGAAGCTTGTTCTTCCTAACGAGTGCAGCTTCTTCTTCAGACTCGGATCCCATGCTTCCTGCACAAAGGTAAACAAAAATAACCAGTAAAAGGTTTCTAGGTAACAAGATAAGCAAAAAGGAAAAAGGAGAACACGAAAGCAAGCTTGTTTTGCAAGACAAAAGCAAAAAGGAACAACTCGGCTAGGTAAAAAGGAAAAGGTTTCCGCCTACCAAGCAAAAAGGAAATTTCTCTAAACTTTGTCTAATCTTCTCTAAGGTTTTTTAGCACCCTAACAACCTTAACCTACTCGTGTTCAAGGTGATTAACAAGTTAAACAGATGAAAAAGTGATCTAAAAGGAAAAGAAAACTTGTGCGGCTAGGGTTTCTCTCTCTCTAGGGTTTCTCGCAAGCAAAAAGGAAAAGTTTAAAAACTTGTCTAGTCTCTTATGAAACTCGAGCAGCCCTAAACAGATTAGATCTATTGCTTAATCAAGGTAATAGAGATGAAACACGGATGAAACAAAAACAATAAGAGAGAAAACGAGTACTTCCCAACCAAAGTTGCTCTGATACCACTTGATGTGTCCCTAGGATGCTCTTTGGTTGATGGGAACGGATAGATCCTTGCAAGAATGAATCAGAGACTCAAGTTCTTCAAGGTTTGTGGATTGAATGGTGACACAAGAGGGATGGATGATCTCTTGATACTCCTAGATGAACAAATCGGATAGGACACACCAATTTAGACACCCTTAGGTCTCTGGATATTACACACCAGAACTCGTCACACTTTCTAGAGAGAGAGCCGTCAAAGTGAAAGATAACTTGTTGATTAAAAGATGGATGGCTTACAATAGGGTTTAGAGACCCTTTAAATAAAGAGAACCCGAGAACATGCTCTCTAGGGTTTCGGAAATAAGCAAAATGGAAACTACAGTTTAACTTTAACATAAGCTTAAAATAACATAAAAATGTAAACTTCTTTTAGACTTGGACCGAGATAGGGCCTAAGTGATGTGAAGACAAGTTGTGGCCTCGTTAAAAACCTTCCTCCGAAAAACCTCGTGGGACAAAACCAAAAGCAAGGAAAAGAGCACGCACCCCATGTCTTGCCTAGACACTAACTCAGCTTGATGTAGAGATGGCTTGAATTGTGATCAAGACATCTCGGATCAGACCTTGTCCAAGACTTTCTTGTTGTGGATGTGAAGTGAGTAATCTAACAACATTCTCTTTAAACTTCTTGACTCTGGAACGAGTCATGGGACCTTCAGGAATGGCTAGAGCATCATCACCAGGCTGCTGGTGCAATGTGGCTTCATGTGGCTCATCTGGACTCTCCTTGTTCTCCTTAGTGATCCGGTCCATGATCACATCATGGACGTAGTCGCATATTCAAGCAAGGGGACTTAGTCCCATACAAAATTGTTTTCAGAACACCGCCGAACAAAACACAGCAAAACTCAGAGCAAACTGGGAAGGGCCATAAAAATTCATAAAATTAGTCGGACAAGGTGCATACAAAATCGCCAACATGCAAAAAGTCAAAATTTCAAGAACCTGGAATGTGATGCACCTAAAGAAATACAATCACTAAGGAATCGTGTCTGAACAAAATGAACTACAAGACGGCTTGATCCCCGAAAGGGGTACGTAGGTAATTCGTCACAAGACGAGTTCAGCTGTCCCCCTCTCTAAAACCGGGGAGTGGGTACATATACGTATACTCGTATACTCCTATTTTTCTAAAATATCTGCTCGCTCAAACTCTATATTTTTAATACAAAGTAAGCAACACAAAAAATGACGACAGAATTACAATAACTCTCACTAACCTCTTATACAAAGTAACAATTGAGGCTACAACAAGAAAACGATACACTTAAAACAACGCCCGATAAACAACAAACAATATTCAAAAAAAATTTATATCATCAAATCTATTCAACAACCGATAAACTCTTCAAGCCCGTAAACGTTTCAATCAGAAATTGTGGCAATTGAAAGAAAAACAAATCTTCAGCATCGCGAGAGGTCGCAAACGCCTGAAGAAACTATTTTTGACAAAATACATTCCTGAAACTTCAATCTTGGAAGACCAAACAGTCATACGCACTAACATCTTCTCAAACACCTATCCTTCGCGAAGACTGAAAACGGTAACATCTACCATCATGTTTGTTGATGATCACAACAAATGACTCTAACGGCCTAAACAAACTAAGCCATCTCCTCCCATAGAGATAGCTCTCCGACATCCGACACAAGCCGAAATAGTCACCACAAACTCTAAACCGTTACAAGACCTAGGTCATTCCCCAAACCCAGCACACTGGTCTCAAACATCTCAAGGCATGATATCTAACCGATACGAAATCCTAAAACATGTCTCTTCAGTTATGTTTGTATGTTCATGCGATTTTGCAAAATAACTTTTTTCAAACACTTTCGCAAAAAACGAACGACGAACATGACAATCCGCAAAGAGTTAGATATGAGATGACAACTCGTGTTATTCCTTCTACACACGTTCTTATGTTTTAAAAACACAACACACCGTTTATTAAAAAAGCTGCAAAGACGCAGTGATTCGAAGCTACATACGGCTAGTCCCAAAAACATAAAACCTGGCCGCACATGGCCAGATCAAACATAAGAATAAAAAATTAAAATCAAACGTCCCAAACGGCACTGTAACCTTACTCATCCGTGCGAGAGGGGACCTCGTCCTCGTTCATTGCATCACCAGGGATTGAGGCCATGTCACCTCCGCCTCCCTCAAGCACGTCACAAAGCTAAACGTCTACGGGATGCTGCCACTCGAGGATATCCAAAGGCAGCGGAAGAATGCACTCGGACTTCAGATCAGTGAGGACCAAATTAAATCTCCCTCAACGGCTGCCAGTTATACTTTCCGAACAGACAACCTGGCCTCTTTGGCCTCTAGAGATGGAGCTTCTTCGCCCTGAAGTAGCTGGAAGCCCCCTCGATAACCGCCAAAGCAGGATACCTTCCATGAACATCAATCATGGAATCAAGAAACTCGCAACCCTCGCCAAGCTAGCCTGAAACTCGGCCTTGGCCTCTGAGACCCTGCAACTTGTGGAGCCTTCTCCGTTCTCAACCTTCCACTGCAGGCGACGTTACTCTGAAGCCTTGGCCTTCCTAATCCGACTCTCCAACCTCGATACTTAGAGAGAGTGAACTTCCTCGATAGCTCCCTACTTTTCCTCAAGCTGTAACAATCTATCTTCCGACTCAACAAGCTATTTCCAACGATGCTCGACCTCCAATCCTAAGTCATTAATCATCTCATCGATCAAAGGCACGAACTTCGCAACAAAGACACTAACACACCGTAAAAGAGTCTTAAGGCAAACCTTGGCGCAGTAATACGGAATTGAACTCGAACCAGAAGGCCCTAGGTGCGAAGCCCAGATCTCACTTCCACTGAAGCATATCCTCTTCTTAACCACCCCGGGGTTTGCACAATCCCTATTACGACCCTTCGGCGCAACGATAGGAGTGGCACTAAGGGAACGTAACACCAAGACAATTTCTCCCTTGGTCAGAAGAGGAGGCATATACTCATGAGCTTGTTCAGTATCGGCAACAGAAACCAGAGTTGTAGATGAACCCGTCGACTGTGCCAAAACCTCTGCGACAGTCACTCTACCTGGCCGTTGATTCCAATTAAACGCACATCACTCATTTGCAAGAGTCGCACTCAAAACTTATGGGCTGGAGGCTAACTGTTGGGGCAAAAAATAGTAATTTTGAAATCAACGTCCAGGATTGCTAAGACTATCTTCCAAGGGAAACTCATTCAGAACAATCATAGAGAATAAGTTTTGGGAAGATGAATAACCGCGTACACTGTGTGGGTACCCATGGGCGACTAAACATGAAAACATTGTGTAGTCTCCCATGGGTGACTAGACACGAAATATTTTCTAGTCGCCCATTAGCGACTGGACACACATGAAATGTCTAATTGCTCATCGGCGACTAGACCACACCATCTTCATCATTCTCTCCATCGTATTTTTTCTAAGGTTTCTTGTTTCGCCTCGATTGGAGTTTCCTTTGAAGTGTTACGATACAAATCGTAATACTTGTTTTCTCACAAAAACTTCAAGTCAATCGTGTAAAACGACAACGGTAAACTTAAACACCAACTTTGTCGCGAGTGCATGATTGGTTTATTATTTTGCAGAACCAACATCGTGGTAACATATGAAGGACAATTTCTCCGAATTAAATCGTAAAAATCGCTAAAATCGCAAAACCGCCCGAAAGGGTCTAAGCGGGAATATGGTGAAGATTACGATTGTGTGAGGCTGGAAGTATGGTCTTAGCTTTTGAGCTGACATTACGACGGAGATTGCCAGATTTTTCATCAGTGGATATCGTGTCTCAGCATCTTCCAAAGTTTTACTTATGTAAAAAATTATTTTTTCTTGTTGTGTTCTTCTCTGATCAGAATGATGCTTACCGCTGTTGCGGATACCACACTATGGAGGAATAAGGGTTCTCCCTCAACGGGTTTTGCAATAACCGGAGGGGTCTTCACATAATGCTTCAGCTGTCTTTAAGCTTTTTCGCACTCCTCTAACCATTCAAATTTCTTATGAGATCACCAACTCATGAGATCAACCGTACAAGCTACATTGGAGCCAGCCGTGACATATGTGCATTCAAATAAGGATATATTTGTAACCATGAGGAGTTTTACCGTGAAAACACGTGCTATAGATTCTCAAAGCTCAACCAGAGCACGTGGAGAATTGGTTTCATACTAAAAGAATTAATTTTTAGGAGATATACTATTTACAAGTCAGGCTACCTACACTGCATCTGAACTGGTTCTATTTAAGCAAAGTAATTCTTTTCTTAAGAAGGGTGCAACTCAAACTCACTTGTGAAAACTAGGAGATCTTTCATTAAATCTAAAAACATTTGTAGAGTTGTTACCATGCACCAGAACTCTTTGGATCAGTCCGAGTCTTCCACAACAAGGCTTACCATTTTTGGAGCAGATTTGCAATAAACCCCAACCAGGGCGGACGTAGTGTGTAACGTACGGGGGCACGTGCGCCAATATAATCTTCTTTATTTTCTTTACAGTTACTATAAAAGCATATAAGTGTGCCCAACCCTAATGTAAAATTTGGTGAAAAAAAATTCAATTCCCCCCTCCCCTCCCCCCGCCCCCCAACTAAATCTGATTCTGCATCTGCCACTGAACACAACGGCTAGTTTTCTCCATTCTTGGCTGTGAATTGACGATTTCTTTCATCAAAAAGAAGCTCCCAAAGGCTCCCAGTATCTTCCAAAAATTATCTAGATGCAAGCAGCTCTACACATTTGCATTTTTGACTGAGATTCTCTAATTAAGGCCTCCCTAGTTTTTTTTTAATTTCAGCATGTTTTTCAATTTGTTTATCTTTCTAAGTAATTGTAGTGAGCATTATATAAGCTCATTATGTCTCTCATTGTTAGACACAAATTTTCTACCTAATAATCTATGATGATCTTAGTAAACAGGCGGTGGCATATCGACAAATGTCATTATTGTAACGCCGACCACAAGGCCGTTAGGCTTTCCCAGGTGAAGTTTTCTATTAACATTTTCGTCTCTTAGAAAGAGCGGCTAAACAATCGGACCAGACAGGTGCAGGTAGCTTGACCGCCTTACCCATCATTGAAACACAAGCTGGAGACGTATCGGAAACAAATAAAATTTTCAGTTTATTTTCCTCAAGGTCTTTGTGTCTTTGAGTTATCTTTATTATCAAATCTTGTGTGGATTCACTAGTCTAGGTGATAGGCGATTGAGGCATCTTGTAGATTCAAGTATTTTCCTTCGTGGTTGATTGTGGAAACAGGCAACAAACCGTTATGTCAGTATCATCATCGACACTTCCATGAAACCGATTTTAAAGTCGCTTAGATCGATTGTACAAACCACCCCTCTTGTTGGATCGTCCATCATCTTTGATCCAAGGATATTGTGAGCCTTTGACAGTTTAGGCTTACATTCTTTCTAGTATCAGAGCTGAAGTTTCTTCGACATAAGGTTGCATCTATCCTATCTTTTTTTATTTGCAATTGTTTCTTTGTTTCATTTGCTTACACTCATAAATCTTTTTTTTTTTTTTGAATTTTTGTTAAATTTATTCAAAGAAAAGTAAACATTTGTTTATACAACAAGTGACTTGTTTTTAAGCGATTAGAAAAACTTCTAAAAGTGAAGCTCCTCTGTCCTCATCTTGTCGCTAGCCATAAGGATAAAGCTCCAGCAAACTTTTGATCTCCAATTTGGCGGAAAGAGAGGCATTTATTCCGGATTTGTCGATCTAGAGTCCTGCTCATGTCCTTGGGTGGTCGTGCGGTTGTACCGTGTCTTCGTTCGTTCCTCTCCCTCCAGAGGGTATGTATTGTCGCTTGCAGTGTATACCGAATTAGGAAAGTCCTTAACATGTCTCCACTGTCATCGAGAATTATGGCCAGCAGTTCCGACCATTTGTTTGTGTATGAGGACTGGAGAAGCCCCCGCGTAAGACTGGACCATACCTCCAAGGAATATCCGCATTCGAAAAAGAGATGGTCACGCGTTTCTTGTTGAGCAAGGCAAAGGCCACATGACGGGTTAGTTCCTCTGTTCCAAGCAAGCATTCTATCTCTTGTAGCAAGCCTGTTCTTACTTGCGATCCAATGAAAGAGAGCATACTTTGGGGTATGATGTTTAAACCAAACACCTTTCCACCAGGGGACTGTAGGCTCTCAATGTCGGAGTAGGTTCCAGGTGAGTTTTGCTGTAAAAAGCGGCTTATATTTTCCTTCAGTTTGTTTCCAGAGGGGTAGATCATCATCTTCCACCATCTTCCCTCTTTGGTCCTCAATGACGTCCTCAAGTTCGTTTAGGATTTCAACTCGATGTCGTCGCCTTCTTCTTGTAGCCATCGCACTTGCCACGGTTGAGGTTGAAAGAATACCCATTGCTCTGCATCCCCATGACCCAAACAGGTCGTATAGCCTGCCCATAGTTGACCATGCATCATACCAGAAAGAAGCATTATGCCCATTACCTACTTTCATTCTTTGAAATTCTTTTGCTTTATCTCGAAGTTTCAAGAGCTTTCGCCACATCCAAGAGCCTGTTGTTGTTGCGTTTCTTATCGACCAGAAAGATCTCGCCTTCATCAAGTAGGTGTATATCCACTTCACCCATAGTGATGGTTGTAAAGATGATATTCGCCATATAAGTTTTAAGCATGAAACTTGATTGATCTCCTTTAACGGGCGTAGGCCCAAACCTCCTTCATTTTTAGTTCGGGTAATGACTGTCCAAGAAACCTTAGCTTTTGAGGTGCTCATTCTAGGTCCCGACCATAAGAAAGCCGAGCATATACTATTTATCTCCTTTATGCAGGCACCTGGTAATAAAAATCCAGGCATCCAAAAGTTGACGATGTTGATCAGAACGGAACAAATGAGTTGATATCTTCCCGCTAGAGACAGGAATCGATTTGTCCAATGATTGATGCGAGATCGAAGCTTCTCTAACAGGTTCCCATAGTCTGTTTTCCCCATTCGTCTTGTGAGTAGAGGTAAGCCGAGATAACGCACGGGCAAGGTTCCGGAAGTGAAACTGTATCGTTGTTCCAGTAATTGGCTAAAGTTGTCTGGTATCCCTGCATGGTAGATGGTTGTCTTCTACATACTGATCCTAAGTCCAGAAACTCTTCCAAAATAGTCTAACACCTCAACGATGTTATCTATTGATCTTATTCTGCCATCAGAGAAAACAAGAAGGTCATCTGCGAAGCTCAAGTGAGTTAAGCCAATATATTATGTATAAAATAATAGATTAGATGTAGTAACAAAAAAATTCAAAATTAATTTTTAATAAAATAATATGATAGATACTACTATGTATAAAATTTACTAAAAATAGGTCTATATTATTTAAACAAAACAATGTTTTTTTAATTATAAATTCCGTAAAATATTAAAATGATATATGTTAAAGTATATTTTCTTATACATATTAAATAGATTTCTATTAAGTAATATAAATAAATAAAATTTAAAATATATTATATGCAAAATGTATAAATTAAAGAAAAAACATATTTTGAAAAAGATTCTTTATTTGATTATTTCATATGGTTATTTCAACTCGAAAATATATTAGTAAGTAAATAAAAATTAATAATAAATTAAAATGTCTTAAACAAATCTCTATATATTAATAATTTTGAGGAAGAAATATAAAAAAAAATTATAGAGTTACACAATGTATAGCACTAAATTCAAAATTTATAATTAAAATATTTGTAGTTATATCAAATACATTTATAAAATAGAAAAATATCCGCACGGACGTGCGGGTTAAAATCTAGTTTAATTCTTAAATCGTGGTTAGTGGAAAAAAATTTCGTTTAAGAAGTAGAGATTGCCCAATAAACAAAAAAACCCGACCCGACTTTAAAAAAAAAATTGACCCAAAATTTAAAATCAAATTGGGGCTTTTTGTAGGGTTTCTTTTGTGTTCTTGATTTACGACACACGACACAGAGACGAAGAGAGAAGGAGAGAGAGAGAGAGAGAGAGAGAGAGAGAGAGAGAGAGAGAGCAGAGGAGAACGAGAGAGAGAGAAAACAGAGGAGAACGAGAACAGAGGAGAGGGAGAGAGAGAACAGAGGAGAGGGAGATGAAGAACAAAGGAGAACGAGAGAGAGAGAGGACAGAAGAGAAAGAGAACAGAGGAGAGGGAGACGAAGAACAGAGGAGAGAGAGACGAAGAAAAAAGGAGAGGAGAGAGAGAGACAAAAAACAGAGACAGAAACGAGAGAGAGAGAGAGAGAGTGACGAGAACTCAATTAACTGGACCTCATACTTACACTAATCCAATAGCAAATAGAACAGAGATTAAACCAATCCAATAGCAAATAGAACAGAGATATAAATAAGAATGACTATGCTACTGATTCCTCGATCTCATACTCAAATCGACCAAGAGTATCTTCATCTTCATCCATTTTATCTCATTTTTCAGATTTCATGGTATCATCTTTGTCTTTCCTCAGTGTGTCTCTCTCCTCTGAATCGTCCTTCCTCACTGACTCTCTCTCCTCTGTGTCGTCGTTCTTTTCTCCCTCCTCTGCATCTTCAGCCATTAAGTCTCTCTCTCCTCTGAATCGTCGTTCTTCACTATCTCTCTCTCCTCTGCATCTCTCCTCTCGTTTCTCTCTCTCTCTCTGTCTCTCTCTCTCTCTCTCTCTCTCTCTTTCTCTCTCTCTCTCTCTCTCTCTCTCTCTCTCTCTCTCATCTTCTTTGTTTCTGTCGTGAACCAGAGACACAAACCCAAATTTAATTTTATTCCCATTCAATTTTAATTTAAACAGAAAGTTGGGTCGGATTTTTTTTTTGGGTCGGGTGGGTTCTGGTTTAATGGGCAATCACTGTTTAAAAACGCACTTTATAAATCTATAATCCTGATTACAAAACTGAATTACAAAGGGAGTTTTAAAAAGTTTAGGGGGAGATGTAAAGAAAAATATAAGTTTGGGTGGGTTTATGAAGAGTTAAATACTTTGGGGGGGGGGGGGATAAGTAGTGTATGTATGTCTACAGGGGGTTTTATGCAGGCAACCCATATAGTTTTGATCCACAAAGTTATTGAATATATTAGAAAGAATAATAAGACGATACTAAAGAGTTGAAATATACTTCCGAACATGATACATCTAAACATAATGAATTTAGGTTGAAAATATCAATGTAGTAAAAGCTTATGTGTGCAAGATTGATTTGTTTCAAATTAGCATGATTAAATATATAAAACATATTAAAATATATAACATCACTTATTTATACTATTTTTAATGATAAATTCTAAATGAATAATCAGTCTTATATCATAACTAAAAATAAAAGTGATCAAATTAGTACATTTTCAATCAATCTAATTAGATAACATCAATTTTTCATTAAAATATGAATTTAGTAAAAAGCTAATAATATAGTTCACAAAATACAAAAGGTTAAAAATATATACAGAAAATTCATAAATGCAAACAAAAATTAATATTTTATTTTTCACGCCACATAAAAAACCAACAGAAATGAAAAAGAAACAAAAAAAACTGAATTTTATAAATTAAAATTTGGTTTAACAAATTAAAAAAGTAATCGATAAATAACCATATTAAATTTAAAACTCCGTCCATGACTCTGCGGGGCCCCGTTCCTAGTATTATAAAAAAACATAAAAGTGTGTTCATCATGTTCTTCATTGCTGTGGAGTTTGTTTGGTGTTTAGATCAATTCCTATTCAAAAATCACAAAAACGTGTTAGTCAAGCTACATATTCGAGCTTGCCATTTTTGGTCCAACTCTCTAAAGTTTTCCTATTTTGGTCGAGTGATCCAAGTTTTCTATTTTTCAAAAAATTCTTTTCTTGCAAATATTTAATTATTCTTCCCCCTTTGTTTAGCTCGACCATAAACCAAAAAGAATAAAATATTTCATTAGTTTTTCATTTTTGTAAGTTATTAAAAAGTAAGATTTGTTTAGTTTTCCTTTTAATACAAATCTGAAAACTTTCATTTTATTCTTTAATCTTTTATTTTCCTTTCCTTTAACTTGTTTGTTACACGTTGTATTCAAGTATTTTTCTCTGAATACTTTCTTCTTCTTCTTCGGAGATTTTTTTCCAAAACTTGGTAGACATGGCGACTGAAAAAGAAGTTGATGAGTATACTATTTCAGAAATTGATTGGGGAGAACCGGGATACTCATGCAAAGACAAAACTATGGAGATGGCTCTGAAGAAAACGACCAATGTAGAGTCATGGGTTGAAGATGGATATGAGAAAAAAAACCATGTTGTTGGGAGCTTGATTCCAAGCCACCAGACCACTACAAGAGTTATACCATCAACAAAAGCTATTCTAAACCTTGGATAAAAATTACAAACAAAAAATTATGACAATAGTCCAAGAATTTTAACTAAAACACGTGTGTTTTTTTCAGGAAAAGGGAACTATTCCAGATGGGAAGAAGGCATGAAAATTACTTTTGGGAGTACAAAGTTCCTGAACAAAGGAACCTATCTATAGCATCAGACACCCTTATAGGAGAAGCTTACCAATGGTGGCTTCAAGAAGAAGAATGTCGAATCTACTTCAAGGAACCAATTCCATATTGGGAATATGTCAAAGGGCTGATGTATGAACATTTCGAGATGAAGAGATTACCCCCGAAATAGCTACATGAGCATGGGATAACTTTCAATTTCCACTATGATTCATATCATGGGTTTTGTTTGTATAAGTTTTTAGGAAGAAGTGAAGACCCTAGAAAATATCTTCAGTGTGAAAAGGACATGGAAAGGTATTTCAAGTGCAACTCCATTCCAAAAGGGAGAATACTTGTGCTATTTTCTAGGATAGCTCACTGAAAAGGGTCAAAGGTATTGGAACACAGAAGAGAAGTTTAAGGAACAATTCGAGGAGTCTCCTATATGCATTTGGGAACAATTCAAGTGGGTCATGAGGGATAAATTTGCAACACACAACCCTACACAACACGCTTAGAAGGTGTCTACAAAGAGAGTAGTACGGCCCCAAGTCATGCAGCCAGCAAACCAGAGGCAAAGCTCAAAACCAGTGCATACACCTCAAGCCAAACAAGACCAAGGTGAGTAATTTAATCTTTAAAACAACCTTAGGTTATTTGTTATAGGTGTCAAGTTCAAGTTCATCTTACAAAAGATTGCCCCACAAAACAAGCTGTGAAGCTAGCACTACATGAAGCAAAGGAAACCAACTTGGAGGTAATTGAGCCAACCAAATCAGATTTTAAAGAGCCCAATGCAAGTTTCATGCCCTTGTGTTTGCAAGAAAGTGTTAACACAGGTTTAGATGTGGAATAGAAAAATGTAGACCAACAGGAACAAAGTCAAGAGTTAAACCTTGCTATGCAAGAAAAACTAAAGCTTGAGTTATCTCAAGTCTCGGTTCAAGATAAGTTGAATTATGAACTTAATGTGATTATTACTACTTATCAAAAAGGCAGTTTGTCCAGAATGTTGATGAAGGTGTAGGTAAGGAGGAGCGACGTCCAGAAGCTCATCAACCAAATGAGAATGAGAATTATACCCTAGAGACTTTCTCACCAACTGATCATGCTTAAAGATGACAAATACCAAAGCTGAATCAATGCAATATGCTACGAGTTGTAGGCAAATAAGTAAAATTCTAAATCATACTCAATACTCTGTTTTTGAATCCTCCACTTCAAGCATAAACACTTGTTCTTGCCCATAAGTGTTCATTCAGGTGTAGGTACCTTAGGAGATTGCAAAAAAAAACAAGGAGAATTACCATCCAGCATGAGCTTAATCTCAGATCAATCCAAGCACCAAGATGTTCCTGAGCTAGCCTTGATTAGCCAACCCACTGTCAATCTGACTGGCAGAGAAGGCATGTCCCAAGTGGGTGATCTCAAACCTTAGATAACACCAAGTATCACAACTGGTACTCTCGTAAGTAAAAACTATGAACTTGTTCATTATTGAAATAATTTCTTAGCTAGTCATAGTTTTATACATTCTGTTTTTAGTGATTAAACATCAATTATAATGCATTTGATATTTTCTTTAAGTGCCAAGGAAGAAACAAGAACACTAGGAGTATACAAAGGATCAATAACAACATAAAGAAGGTATGGTAAAAATTGCTACAACTTCAGCCCAAACCAATGTAAGTGATCACTTGATTCAATCTGTTTATCATTCTTAAAATGACGTGATAACACATTTGATATGCCCGAAGATCTTGGCAAAAGTATAGGTATAATGGAGAAGAATCCAGAACCAAACTCACAATGTCACACCCAAGGAGTGGTCAATGGAGAAACCTAGAGTGAAACACGAGATTTCACAAAAGAGATTGTTAAACTATATAATATAATCTCTTCTTAATACATTTACATTAGTTAGTTATTACACAAAGAGTTGTAACTCTTCATGTTATGTCTTTTAGTATGAAGAGGTGTGTCTCTTTATAATGATTCGATCTCTATATAAAGGTCAATCATTTGTTGTAAACAATATATCACATAATCTCAGTAATATCAAAGTATTTTTCGAAAGTTAAACAGAGTAGAAACTTTCTGGAATAAGTCAGAAACATCTATCTTATTCTTTCTATCGTATCCGTGTGTAACACACTGTGATCTTTGTGTAACACAAGACAACTCAAAACGCCGTGGAGGCGAGAAGTGGTGTGGTTTTTGCAAGAAGAGTAACAACACAAAGAGTGTGATACACTAAAAATTGGATCTTGCTATTGTCTAGTTAAAAGGTGTAATTGTTGTATTTGCGATTCAATTCCAGAGGACCGTTTTACACTATATCTTATGAGTTTTAATTTCTTAGCTAAAACTTTCAGATTTTACAGAAAACAAGGTAAAAATAACAGAGAGCAAGCACTACAAGAAAACAAGACATATTCCGACGGAAATTCCGACGACGTCATATATCCTCGGAATTTTCCGACGGAATTACGACAAAATTCCGAGGAAACCTAATTCGTTGGTTTTTTTCCGACGAAATTCCA
>CAJHQP010007724.1:0-30718 GCA_905132765.1 Moricandia arvensis
GCCCAGAGCCAGGCCTCGATGAGTAGGAGGCGCGGAACCGGTACGCAATGCAAACACTAGGGCGCGACCCATGGGCGAGAGCACGGCAACGTGCGGAGGCAAAAGATCTTGGGATGGGAGTAAGCAAATAATCAATGGACTTTGAGGACCGAAGAGGGAAGGTTCCATGTGAACGGCAACTTAGCAACATGGAGGTTAACGTTCGTATTACCTAGAGTCGGGGGAAAACACCGTACTGATAGCAGCTTATGGGCGAAACTTCGAGAAAGGGGATTCCCCGGTAAAATTACCGGAAACCGGGACGTGCGGTTTGACGGCAACGTTATAGGGAGAGTCCGGAGACGTCGGCAGGGAGTTCCGGAAGAGTAATCTTTCTGTTTTAACAGCCTGCCCACCCTAGGAAACGGCTATCAGCGAGAGGTAGGGTCGCAGCGGCTGGAAGAAGCACCGCAAACCGTCGCGTGTGTACCGGTGGCATTCCTGGCGGCCCTTGAAAATCGAGAGGAACCGAGTGCCGTCACTGCCCGGATCCCGTACTTCATAAAACCCGCATCAGGTCTCAAGGTGAA
The DNA here is from genome assembly GCA_905132765.1 of Moricandia arvensis. Classification (NCBI taxonomy): domain Eukaryota; kingdom Viridiplantae; phylum Streptophyta; class Magnoliopsida; order Brassicales; family Brassicaceae; genus Moricandia; species Moricandia arvensis. Next base: position 570 of record CAJHQP010007724.1, read on the forward strand.
CAGCCTCTGGTCGATGGAACAATGTAGGCAAGGGAAGTCGGACAAAATGGATCACGTAACTTCGAGGAAAGGATTGGCTCTAGGGCTGGGCCCTGGAGAATCCCAGTTTCTCCTGAACACCACGTCGACTGTATGGCGAGACCTGTCCAGCCGCTCACTAAAGAGTGGACAAAAGCGGGTCGTCTCGTGTCAGGCTAAGAGCAGGGACGGCTGGGAAAACGGCTCTCTCGAGAGCTTTCTTTCTGACCCGAGAGCATGTCGACAGCCAACTCGAAACTGGTTACGGACAAGGGGAATCGACTGTTTATTAAACAAAGTTGGCGATGGTCCTGCGGATGCTACAGCAAAAGTGATTCTAGCACAGCAGTGCTACTGAATGTACCAAAGTGAAGAAATTTCAAAACCAGAAGCGACGGGTAAACGGGCGGGAGTAACTATTGACTCTCTTAAGGTAGCCAATATGCCTCGTCATCATAATTAGTGACGCAGCATGAATGGATAACGAGATTGCCCACTGTCGCCTGGTCTACTATCCAGCGAAACGCACAGCCAAGGGACGGGCTTGGCAGAATCAGGGGGAAAGAAGAAACCCTGTTGAGCTTGATCTAGTTCCGACTTTGTGAAATGACTTTTGAGGAGGGTAGAAATAAGTGGGAAGCCTCCGGCCGCAGTGGAATACCACTTATTTTTAAAGTTAGTTTGATTCACTTACTCCGTGAATCGGAGACGGGGTAAACCCCTTCTTTTTTAGTCCCAGACTCGCTTCTGCGGTCGACCGGGCGGAGGACATTGTCAGGTGGGGAGTTTTGACAGCTGGGGCGGCACATCTGTTAAAGATAACACTGCAGAAAGTGGTCTAAGATGAGCTCAACGAGAACAGAAATTCCTCGTGTGGAACTAAAAGGGTAAAAGCTCGTTTGATTCTGATTTTTCAGTAGCGAATACGAACCTGAAAGCGTGAGCCTAATCGATTCTTTGACCTTTCGGAATTTGAAGCTAAAGAGTGTGTCCAGAAGTTACCACGGATAACTGGCTTGTGGGGCAGCAGCGTTCATAGCGAAGTTGCTTTTTTGCTCTACATCGATGTGGCTTTCCTATCATTGTGAAGCAGAAATTAAGGACATAAATGATCTCGGCGAACATCTTTTGTTTACCTAACTGCATAACGTGGCGTCGCACTCGGGGCCACCAAGGTAGACGTGAGCTGGGTTTAGATAGAACCAGTCGTGAGACCAGGTTAGTTTTAAACCTCTATTCTTTTCTCCGGTTGATCCGCCTCTGACCATTTGGCCAGTCGCTGTATATGGTCAGATGGGTAACTTGAGTACGTTCCCTCAGAGGAAATAACCGGTTGCCACTCTGTGCTCTAGAATTGGGCTTCGGATTTGGACATTTCTATCGCGCACTTCCGGACATTATAGACATAACGATAGTGGGCTCAAGCCATATCACCACGGCGTCGAAGTTCGGATTGTGCCTTATTACTGGCGTGCGCTGATTTATTGGCATGAATCCGGACTTTCAGGTAAGTACTCTTACTGGCGGGTGAGATGCCTGTAGACTGGCTCATCGGTTCTTAGAGGATCTGCTGGCTTGTTTTAGAGGCCGCGAGCCGTCGTTGTCCCACTTGAAGTATGAGATTTTTGACGCATGCTTTTCGATACGCTCATGGTCCTTTTCGCGCCTTCCTATTTACAGTGCGAACAGTGTGTTGCCATATAGTCTTCATCAGTTTGGCAAGAGGAGGCGATGCCGCATTCCAGACATTACGCGTCGTTATAGATAGTTATTTTGGTACTCATATGCTCTTACACGAGAGCCGGGTCTTAGATCACACATGTTGGACCGAGGTTGGATAGAGTTACCATCAGATTTGAGCCTGTCTGCTTAATCATCAGAGCACCGGGGTAATTGTAAGTGAGGTGGCTCACGGCTAATTCAACTACGATCTTCTAGCACGACCACGGTTCATCTCTGTCCACGTCGCAGGTATCTGAGTTTCCGCCAAGCCTCTTCTCATGTCTCCCACTAGTCACACCTAGTTCCAATTCAAGTTTTATAAGGCCATGATCGGCATTTGGGCCCGACATAAGAGGCCCACCGGGCCCAAGCAACCTTTGGTTCGACCATTTAGCTCGGAGCGAGTCTTTGGATCTCTCTTTGGTGAGCATCGGATCTCACTGCCCGAGACTGCACATAATGGATTAATCGCCAGCGTTGTCACTTCGAACACGATACAGTGCGCGGCTGGGCGATCGTCTTGAGCACTGTGGGCACTCTCCTCAGCTGCTTAGAGGCCTCGGCCAGCGAAAGTTAAAGAGGCTTCATCAGTGTTCTCTTGACTCTGTCATGCAAGTGTCTCTGGATGTCAGGTCTGTTTTTCAGTTCAGCGGTTATCACTTGCAGCGCAGGTACTTTCTATACCATTTAGGAGAATGATACCTCGAAGGATCTTATCTAGTCGTCTTTTACCACAGCCACACGTATTAGTGCGTCACAGTCTTGAGCTCAGTAGTAAGCTCTACTTCAGGCAGTCCTCACATGGAGCGAGGATTCTTTATCCACGTCATACCGATATCACTGCGCGTTCATAGTCTTGCGTTGTCGCACGCTTGGCGCATATAGTATGTCTCATCGATGTAGCATAGTCATGCATTATCCAGTTATAGAACGAATTATTTACCACGATATCATTAGTTCGGCGAGAGCCCGCCTCATATTATCTGTATTTATACTCTATCTAATTTGACAGGGAAATCGTCTACGTTCGATATAGAATCAGGTGTGAGTACCTTGTTTAACGTCAAGCTTTTAGTGACATGAGAGAACCGTCTTCGGTTTGCTTTGATATCTTTAGGGTAATACAGGTGCTTTCATGAGTACGCAATCGCACGACATCGCGCAGCTGCGATGATTCCAGACGATCGGTTTTCTTGCAGGACTCTGTTTCATTGCTCGAATATATACGATATACTAAAGAGGGGGTCAAATACGGGATGGATCATCAGAGTTTTATTTCGAGCCAGGCTGATAGGTTGTAAGGGGCGTATACACGAGATCGATTATCAGGAGGGAGGGTCAGTCTGATATAGGAATACCAAGTCCGAGAGGTGTCGGGGTTCGTGGGATTAGATACTGGATAGAGTATACGAGACTGAGAGGATACAGACCTTTTGATGTTACAGTGACGTTGACGTTGCTCGTTGGTATCTGTTGTATACTTCCTCGTCCTGCTTCATATCTCTTAGTTGAGCTTTTTATATGGTCATGATAATTGATCCGAGATCACAGATTTTGGATGTGCTTCGGGATGTCTGATTACATTCGAGGTACTTCACCAGATACGCGTGAGATACGCGGTTGATGACAATTACGTAGATTACCGTTGTTTATCTTGTATATTTCTGTTATCGGCTTGAGTGTTCGCGATCTATAGCACTGAGTCCGGATTTGTCTTATTCACGATATCTTTCCCAAAAAAAGCGACGAATCTGGTATTCAATCCGAGTTTGGACGATAGATTTGTAAATAGTTGCAGATCCGATGCAAGATGTACTAGATCAGCACCAGCAAAACCAGGTATACGTGATTTCTTGGCTCATGTTACGTGCACAGTAGTGTATATATGCAACGCAGTTTATTGATTTGCGTGTGGTTATTCGTATATCCTATGAGGCATTCTTGGTATTTAGTACATGTGATTTATCTCTGAGATAGTTAGTAGATCTGTTGTAAGGTGTGTTGTATGCTGTAAGTCGGAGGGATGAGAGTACATGATTGAAATACGTTGTTTACTTCGTATATTTTATTGTACATGCTAGTTATGTAGCAGGGTTTTTAGAATTATTAAGGCCTTGGACAGCTTTTATCTTAAGGAGAGAATATTTTATATCACGGGTCCATGATGCACATATTGGGAACGTATGAGAAGAGAGACTGAGATCTGGGCATAGTAGGAACTAAACACAAGGTGCGACATTCAGGCTAGGTTAAGTAAGGGACGGACGTAGACTAGTGGGGACCATTATTCGTTATTGCAGAACCCATGAAATAGCTATAGGAGTGATTTAAGAGTTACAGTTGTTCTCGAGGGTCTGACACTCCTCTTTCAGATCTGGAGCATCGTATGTGTATCGTCATCGACTCCGTTAGATAACAGATCATAATCATTTGTGAAAATCGGGAAAGGAATAATAACATGGACGAAGAGAAAAGGAGTATAGATTATGGGATAATTCTCTGCTCCACAGAGAGACATTATATCGGGGACATTAACTTTTTCAATAGGGTCGTTGAACTCGTGCAAATAGCACATTCTAGAGATGACATCGAATACGGAGAAGTTCTACGGGAAGTTGTATGACTCGGTTAGTGTCAGAATGACCGGCTGCACTATATTGTGGAGGAACCATGGTTCTAATGGCGTAGGTATATTGCTATTGTGAGCATTGGATAATACGCACTATTATGTCAGCTGTCGGCAGTTTCTTTATTTATTTTTCAGGGAAATTTTGGAGGGAGTTGCTATTGTCATAATCGGTGACGGCTTCTTGAGTGATTCTGCTTCGATCTGGTTGGAGGAAGACTAGCTGATGAATTTGGGTTTCGTCGATTAGTCGTGAGGCTCTTGTTCTCTGTTTCAGGCGGAGCGCGAGCGTGTCTTTCTGTCGGTGTGGACTACATTTGCACGAGTCAGGTCACAAAACGATCCCTGAGCGAGTCTCGGTTTCGGTGGAAGTGCATTAGTTCGTAGCACTGATTTCGAGAGATGCGAAGCTGCGGAGAGTTGATGGAGTGTGTGTAGTGTGCTATCTAGAATAGTCCGATGGACAGATCGCGGGGTTCCATGTCCGGTTCCGGAATTTAGAGAACAGACTGCCGATTTGCGCGATCATCGCGGGGGCCTTGGGGTGAGCGGGATGTGATACAGTGAGTACATGCATCGTTCTAAAGCGGCAATCTATAGCAATATCTCGTTCGTGCGCGTAATTAGGTTAACCCTAGGTCAGACTGGGTACCTTAGGTACGTGGGGGAGATTATATGATAGTCATTTGTGTATTTTCGCTCTTATGCTGCCGGGCGTACGGGTCGAGTAGAACTATTCTTGCAAGTAGGGGTAGGTTAGCAAACAATATGCAGTGTGTCTCGTAGAGTGTTGCAAGAAATTATATATTTGTTCTTCTAGTGTGTTATTTAGTACTGGTTAATGATTAAGTACTTCAGATCCTAAGCATTTTCTCGCTATATGTTTCCTTCCAGCGGGCTAAAGGATCTCTCTCAACATCGAGAGTCTATTTACCATTGGAGTACTTAAAGGAGTCGCTTGTCTATATAAAAGCGTTCAATAATCTTTTTCGTATAATTTGATTGATGCACAAATAATCCTTCTTCAGAATACTCTATCTGGAGCCCAAGACAAACTTTCTTTCCGAGATATTTCATTTCGAACTATTCTTTCAAATGAGTTTGAGCATCATCAACCTCATTTTGAGTTTCAATTATGTTCAGTCATCTACAATAAACAATGATCACAAAGCCAGATGGAGATTGTCCTTTACAAAAATGCATGTACATATTGCATTATTCACATATCCTTTTTCAGTAGATATAGCGATTGTACTCACATGCGTCCGGATTGCTCAATCCGTATAGTGATTGCTGTAACTTAACCAAACAAATCTTCCGCTAGATTTTGATTTCAATGCTTTTGGAATTTCCAACTCCTTCAGGGAGTTTCATGTATATATCATTATCCAATGATCCATACAATAATGCAGTCACAATGTCCATAAGATGCATTTCAAGATTTTTGATACCCCTAAGCTCATCAAAACCTATACGTAACTGCATCCATTACTGAGGAATATGTTCCTCAAAATCAATTCCCAGCCTCTGAAAAACCTTGGGAAACTAATCGAGCTTTATATCGTGTTACTTCATTCTTTTCGTTACTTTTCTCACGAATATCCACTTATACCCAACAAATTTATATCCTCGGGTATGACTATAAGTTCAAAGACATTTCTTTTATTAGGGAGAGTAACTCAGCTTGTATGGTCTTATTCCACTCCTTCAAATCATTTTCTTTTCATACATTCCAATATGGAACTTAGATATGAGATCAATCATTCGTGATATATTTCTTGGACACAGAAAAATAGAACATTCATCAACATCTTTGTTCTTATTCTGATCCATAACTTTTCATCTCGGGTATTAGTTGATAGAAATCTCATAATTTTATGTTTCCTTCTCGTCATATGGATCCTTATCTTTATTGGCTCCTCTTGAACATTTTCATTTATGTCTTCTTTCATACATTTTTTAGTATCAGGTTCTTCTGGAACTTTTTCATTTTGTTCAACCAATTTCTTTTTCTTTCGGGAATTTTATCTTTAGAACCGCTGGCTTCTCTCTCTTTAACTTGACCTTAGGTCATTCATTGTGTTTCCATCAGTTTGTCCCTCAGGAACAAACAACTCTTGATGGAACATTTTCAGCTCGTATATATGATTTTTGTCACCCTTTTAGTATTTGTAAATGCATCTGGTAACTGGTTTGCCAAATTATGAAAATTCACAATTTACTGAACTTCCAGCTCTCGTTGGATTCGTAGGGGATCAAGGTGTAACAACGACAGTGTACATCATGTAATCTCTTTAGGAATTTCTCTTAATTCCTCCATAACACTGAAAATTCATTCTCATTAAAATGCAGTCGGCAAACCGTGCCGTAAACATATCACTATTACCAGTTCAAATATTCTTATTATACTTGGTGACGTATAACCCATGTATATTCTCAGTCTCCTCTGTGAGACCATTTTTGTTCTTTGTGCGGAGCTAACGGAACATAGACCGCACACACACCAAAGACACGAAGATGAGATACATCAAATGACAATTGTAATGTGGAGTACTTATGATATGCACTCGGTCTAAGCCAAATCAGTGCAGCCGCATGCAAAATAGTATGACATACTGAAATTGGAGTTTTGTTCTCAATATCAATGGTCTTGCCAATCAAAACTGCAACCGTTTGATCAATGACTCGGCCATGCATTTTGTGTATGAACATAGGGAACCGGATGTTCTACATCAATTCCCACTGAAATACAATAATCATTAAAGGCTTGTAATGTAAAAGTCACCAGCATTATCAAGCCCTACTTTCTTTTTAGCATACTCTGAGAACTACGTTCTCAGCTTTATGATTTGGGTAATGGAACTTTTAGAAGTTGCATTTCTTGTTGCCAAAAGACAGACATTTGACCATCTACTAGATGCGTTAACCAATAGCATGAAATACTTAAACGGCCCGCATGGTGGATGGATTGACCCTCATACACATGAATTCGTTCAAAAATAATGGTGATTTGTTGCAACTTTTGTTGGTGATGGCCGAGTTATAAGTTGTCCTTGAGAACATGCATTGCATGTAAACTCGCCCGTTTGTAAATTTCTCGTTTTTCAACGGATGGTCATTGAATTTTGCACTATCTTCTCATCATGACTGAACTGAGATGTCCTAGCCTCATGCCAGATTTTAAATGTACTAGTAAACTTCAAATTTTACCGTGGCATAGGACTCAGCATGTTTATTTTCGTTACAGTATAGTCGAGAGGGTAACATTCTTAACTCTCTCAAAATATGTTTCTTTTCCGACTTAATGCAAAGATATTCAATGCCATTTTACTCACAGTCTTCAATATGATATCAATTTCTTTGGATATCCTTAAAACTTAATAAGTTTCTATGAGACTTGGGGGAATCTAAATGCATCACTTATTTCAAATATTGTTCCCCCTGGCATTTGAAAATTTCACTCTTTCAGAGCCCTTAATTATCTTTGCACTACCAGATATTGTACTTACACTCCCAGCGTAATCTTTTATTTTTGAGACTGGAGAAATATTTCTTATATTTAATTATCGTGTGCGTTGACGCACTATCTTCCAAACACATATCTCCATCCATAGTCTCAAATTCTAGCATTTTCTGAATTTTAAAATATTCATAAAACATGTATTATTAAACATTAAACATAACATATATTTTACAAAAAAAGATATAGATACTATAATACAATAAACTTATATCACATCGATTTATATCAGTCATCGATATTTTCTAGACTAAACAGAAAGTCTGATACGTCGAGATGAGTATCATCATTTAAACAATGAAAGGACGGCCCGAATTCATCAGAGATAAAGTTTGTTTCACTTTCTTTCTCTTTCGCTTTTTGGGATTCTCTATACAGATCGGTTAAGTGTTTTAGCGTACGATAACCACGTACCCAATGACCTTTCATGCCGCATCTGTAGCAAACCTTTTCTGTTTTTCTTTTATCATCCCTGCCCCCTTCATTTTCGTGGAAGTCCTTATTAATTCTTTCGTCATACGGACGAAATCTTCTTCCTCTTCCTCTTCCATGGCCATGATAATGGTTTCCACCACGTCCACTTCCTCGTCCTCTCCAATTATCATAATTGGATGATGCAACATTCGCTTCAGGGAAAGGAGCAAAACCAGTGGGACGATCATGATTGTTTAAAGTTAAGAGTTGATTATTTTTCTCCACTACAAGGAGTACTTGCATCAACTCTGAGTAACGGGTATACCCATTCGCCAAGTACTGTTGTTGTAGGACTAGATTTCCAGGATGGAACGTGGAGAGATTTTTCTCGATCATATCATAATCACTTATTTTCGCTCCACAGAACATCATCCTAGATGTAATTCCGAACATCGCAGAATTATATTCACTAATATTTTTGTAGTCCTAGAACCGGAGATGGATCCGCCCGTGTTTAGCTTTCGGTAATATCACATATTTCTGGTGATTGGCCCTCTTTTTTAATGATTGCCAGAGGTCCGCAGGATCCGCTTTCGTAATATATTCATCCTTTAAACCATCATGTATATGGTGGCGTAAAAATATCATGGCTTTAGCCATTTTCTCATCTGACACTGTTTTTTAATTATCGATGGTTTCCAAAAGCATGTTTCCTCTCAGGTGCATCTTTGCACCCACTGCCCAAGTCATATAGTTATTTCCCGTAATATCAAGGGCATTTATTTCGAGCTTTGTCAAATTCGACATGATAATTGTATTCATAGAATAATATATTTTAAAATGTAAGATAGACGATAATTTAAATGCATAATTTAAAGGCAAAAATTAAAAGCATAAACTTAAATTGCAAAAAGTTAAAGAGTATATATAAAATCAGAGGCTTAGCCTTTCACATGATCCGATGAGACATAGTCTTCTATATTGATCATTTTTAAGGTTCGAGGAGACAAAGTGTACCATTTTACCTTTTCTCTTTTTTTTTTATTCAAGGTCCAAGGAGACATAGTCTTCCATGTTGACATTTTCATTTTATTCACGGAAACAAAGTCTACCACGTTTTTCTCTGATCGTGAAGGCATAGCCTATCTTAACAATTAGTCGAGGAAGGCAATGCATATCATCCTGAAAAATAAACGGAGAATGCAGAGCCTTCACTCCAGAACAATAACAAAATTAAAATAATTTAAATAATTGAAAAAAATAAATTAAACCGTACTTCGCTAGTATAACTTCGTTTGATATAAGAGTCTCGTGCTGATAACGTGTTGTACATTATTATTAGATGAGCTTATATTTATATTATTTACTATATATTTTTATTTATGTGTACGTGTATGTAAAGCAACGAGAGAGATATAAAGTAAATGTGATTTCTTTTCTTTGAGATGCATTACAAATTTAATAGTGAACCCTATTACATGCATATTGACATGTAGAAAGATGATGATGCAATGGGAACTAATAAAAGGACAAGTGTAAGTGACCACGATGGTCATTCTTAAAACATTTGTTATATAGATAATTAATCATTTTTTTAAAAATGTTCTTTTTTTCCATTTTTTACTATTCCAATATTATATATATATATATATATATATATATATATATATATATATATATATATTTGATCTCTTGTTTTTTCTTCTATTTATATTGTGCATATAATAACTAAAATTGTATATAGAAGACCTGAAGTTGTGGCTATAGACCAGAGGTCATTAGCTCAATTGGAAATGATCCCGGTCATTGTATCAGAGGTCCCTAATTCGAGTAGCAGCTAGGACGAAACCAAAATTATATATTGTGGTTTTGGACTCAAAAGATTAGGATTTCGGCTCGAACCTCCTAGTAATTCAAAAAAGGAAGAAGAAGTTGTGGCTGTAATCTTGTTGATATTCAAGGTTCTACAAGATTTAGAAACGCAATCCATTAATCACTCCTACAATTCATCCCTTAACCGGATGAAAATATAAACGATCGACGACGTATAACATATATGGTATTTGTACCCATCTTATGAACTACCTTTATGTATGTATTTATGAGGGGTTAGCCAATGGTATTTATCTTGTTTGAAAGAATCGGTAGGTTATTATCGTAGACTAAAAAATATGCATATAATGTTGATGTATTAGTTTGTAGAGTATTACATGAGGTAGTATGTAACGTGTTGCAAAAAGCTACAGCTACATTGGAATGGATTAAATCATAAATCCAAATTTTCAGATAAGATGTAAGTTCTACCGGCTGGTCAATGAACATTCCAGACAACCTAAAATTTGTGGTCAAAATTGATTTAAGAAAAAATGTATTAGTGTCCAAAAAAGTCAATTGGACATAAAATTTGTACATACGGTCTATTTAGACATTGACAACCCGATTGTCATTAGCTCTTTGAATTTTTGTCCTATTTGGAACTCAAATGTGGTTGAAAGCACGGAACGTGAGAAAACAAATAGTTGACTGACTGAACTCTAATGTGGAGTTTCATGGTTAAAAAAATGAACCTCTTGTCAGGAGGGTAAAAGTTCAAGGATAAATCAAAACCAGGGCGAGCTCAACAATTTTTGGGTTTCCTAGGCAAATTCTTTTCTTTTAGTAATTTTGAAATAAAAAAAATAGTTGAAAATAGATTTTCATGTAACTATTCAAAGTATTACACTTTGATAAAAGTTTTACAATAAACTTAGTTTTTAAAATATACTAGATTTTAACCTGCACATCCGTGCAAATATTTTTCTATTTTATAAATGTATTAGATATTATTACAAAATAAATATATAATTTATATTTTAGTGTTATATATTCTGTAAATTTAAAATATTATTGTTTATATTTCTTATTCATTATTATTAATATATAGTGATTTGTTTAAACAATTTACTTTGTTATTAATTTTTATTACTTACTAATATAGGATAATTTCTAGATGTTACAACAGTAAGTTTTTTTTAAATTAATACTTCAAAATATTAGATTGCTTTAATTTTAACAAATTATATAAATAGTTTTTTCGTGGTGCATTTCAAAAATTTATTCTTTATTATCTATGATTATTTTGTAAAATTTTCAATATTATAATTTCATTTTATATATTTATTTTCAAAATTTTATATTTTGTCAAGAAAACTTTAGAAAATTACACAATTATTTTTGAGTTTGGAACATTAAATGAATTTTGAATTTGTTTTTTGTGACTACATCTAAAATATTATTTTCTAAATAAAATACTTGAATTTTTGATACTATTTTAAAAAAAAAATCTCAATAGATTTTCTTATAATTAAAATAAAAATAAATTTAAAATTGTATTGTTCATTAACCTTTTAAATGAATTACTAAAATTTTATAGTTTTCTAATAACATATTTTTAAATAGAATATGAACTAAATTTTATTATATACTATTATATATTTGTATACAAACATTTTTAAACAATATATTTTTGAGAGTTTGAAAATAAATAAAAAATTGTAGATATATATATATATATATATATATATATATAAGTTTAACCTATGTTAATACATTTATTTTGTATAAAAATATTATATTGTTCACTAATTTTAACCCGTTTTAATGATGAGTGATAATTTATTTAAATAAAAAATTAGAAATTTAAAAATTGTTAATTTACCTATTTAATAATTTTTATCATATTTAATTTATGTAGCACAGCTATTTTTATATAATCCAGAATATATTTATAGAATTTATAAAACATAGTATAGAAATTTTATTTTCTTGTTTTATATTAAAATTTTAGTTAACATTGATTTATAATAATATTATATTACTAATTACGAAATTTACCAATGCGTTATTTTCTAAAAAAAATATTTAAAATTTTAAAGTAAGATTTTGTTAGATTCTTTCTCAACATATTTTGTTATAATTTAAAAATAAAATTTAAATTTAGATTTGGTTTATTATTAATATAAATAATTAAATATTTCATATTAATTATTTTGTAAGTGGTCCTACTATGACTTGTTAGTAGTAGATAAAAATAGGACTCTAAATTAATAGATTGGATAAAACTAAATGGACAATTCTAAAAATAACCATTTTTAATTTTTGTCACAATAATAGTTCTCAAGAAAAAACACCAAAATATCTATTTTAATTTTGAAAAATTTAATCTTTTTTACATTTTAAAATAAATTTAATCCTCACCTCTAAAACTACACCCTGTAAATCTAAAATCTAAGTCTAGATTAGTTAACACAAGAAGTATAAATGTATATTTATACTTTTTAATATAATTTATTTTAGTCATTTTTCTCATTGAAGGTTATTTGTGTGACAACTTTTTTAGGATTATCCTATGGTATTTCTCAAACTAAATTTAACTATACATTATATTTATATCTAAATTTTATTTGTTTATAATTAAAATTTCAAGTTAATTTATTTTAATCTAATAATAAAAAGTAAAATTTTATGCAAATATCATTGTACCTTGGGGCGGTTGCACTTGCTGCCCCACCATCTAACACGGCCCTGACCAAAAGAGACATATGCGAGTTAAAGAACACTTTCTTGTTTATTAGAAACATGTTAGACAATCTATTATGATTTTTTTAATTCTCATTATTCTTAATCACACAAAACTAGGGACATACCAATTCCTCAACTCTCAAAGACACTCAACTCGCTCACTAATTCACTCACCCAATGTCTAATCTAAGCTATCAAGAAAAAATCTGTTGCTCAACCTTTTTTCTCTAAATGTTTACATGACCTAAACAACAATTACTCATATATATCCACGTATTACACAATATCATGTTTTCTAGTATTATGATAACACTGAATCTAATTACTTCTTTGGAAAGGAATCTTCTAATTACCAGTGGTTGACTGACACATCATCCTTCTATAACTCTCTCACAACGGTATCTCACATTCCATTTCGCATGTGTATCACTTCCTATGCTTTAGCAATGAACAAGCTCCTTTTCATAAGTTTATATTCTCTCTAATTTTATTTGAACGTAAAATTTAAGAAACCTGCAAAGAAAAAACCAGAAATCAAACAGAAAAATAAACAAGGTTGTCTAGAGCGAACACATGTAATAGTTCAAACCAATTTCTGAACTAAAAACAAGCATGAGAAAACTTTGTTCCTTGGATATATGACAGACACTTTGAGCAGAAAAAAGTACAAGTACTTAGTGAAGAAACCAATAGCTGACATGAGACGGAAAAAAAAAAACAAGAACATGACTTAAATCAAAATCCAAAGACATAATACACACAAAGACGAAACGAAACACAAATCAGAGACTTCACTCTCCTCATCCTCGTCTTCCTCATCACCCTCATCGCCCTGCTTAGCTGCACATTAAGATAAAAACTGTTAAGACAAATAATACAAAAGCAAGAGAGAAAGTTCTTCCTCCTCATACCCATATGGATTGCCTTAAGCCAGTGATAACTCGATCAATATCACTGCAAAACATGGTGAGCTTGAGTCAGCTCTTGATACACGGCAAGCCTTGTTTTCTTTGACCACTGGTTTTGGAATTCCGGTGGTGTCTTCATCACTTGAGCTCGGTGGAACAATGTGCCAAATCAGAAGAACTTGTTGAACCTACGTAGGGAAAATATTCACATTCGCTTATCATCAGTGTTGTGTGCCATTTTCATAATCTGACCATACACCAATTTCCAAAAGTTGAATCTTTTTATGATGGAGTGTGTAGAGAAATTTGAGGCTCTTCTGGTTTATGGCAGTGTAGCTGGTCATAGGTGTTAATTTTTACCAACCGCTTGTGTTACACAAAGATCGCAGTGTGTTACACACGAATACGAGAGAAAGAATAAGATGGAATTATTCCAGAAGATTTAGACTAAATTAACTTGTCTGAAATTACTTAGATATTATTGAGATTCTGTGTGTTGTGTTTACAACAAATGATTGACCTTTATATAGAGATCGAATCATTGCAATGTAAAAGACACAACTCTTCATTCAAAAGACACAATATGAAGAGTTGCAACTTTCTGTGTAAATAACTAACTTATGTTAATGTACTAAGGAGAGATTAGATTATATAGTTTAACACTCCTCCTTAATCATATCTCGACTTCACTCTAAGATGCTTCCTGAGATCTTCAAACCTTGAACTGCCCAATGCCTTTGTGAGAATGTCTGCAACTTGATCATCCCCTTTGCAATACTTCAGTTCAATAATCCCCTTCTGCTCAACTTCCCTCATGAAATGGTACTTGATCTCTATGTGCTTTGTCCTTCTGTGTTGCACCGGATTCTTCCCAATTGCTATTGCTGATTTGTTGTCACATAAGATCGGAATGCCTCCTTCAAACTTTTGATCAAAATCTTCAAATAGTCTTTGTAACCACACGACTTGATTTGCTGCTGCACATACGGCTATGTACTCTGCCTCAGCCGTTGATTGTGCCACTGTTTGTTGCTTGCTTGACTGCCAAAAAAACATGGCTGAACCAAGAGTGAACACATAACCTGAAGTGCTCTTCTTGTCTTCCTTAGAACCACCCCAATCACTATCTGTGTAGCCCATAAGTCTTGGTTCCTTCACACTTGTAAAGTACACTCCAAAGTTTGATGTTCCTTTGACATATCTTAACACCTATTTGGCTTCTTGGTAGTGCTTCATACGAGGTGATGACATATATCTTGAGAGATAGGCGCTTGCATACATCACATCAGGTCTTGATCCACACAAGTACAAAAGCCCTCCAAAATGCTTCTATACCTAGTCGGATCTCCATACTCTTGTCATCCTCAACTCCTTTCTTTTGTGGTGTAAGTGGAGTGCTTACACTCTTGCTCTCTCGCATCCCAAACTTATCAACAAGTTTGTTTGCATATTTTTCTTGTGAAAGAAATATGCCTCCATTGTCTTGAATTACTTCCATTCTAAGGAAATAGTTCAGTAATCCAAGATCCACCATCTCGGATTCTTTCTTCATATTTTCCTTGAATGTGTTGATGATCTCAACATTGTTTCCAGTAATGATTATATCATCCACATATAGACTTACGATCAACACATCTACTCCTTGCTTCTTGATGTATAAAGCTGCATCATTCATACTCCTTTCAAACCCGTTTTGAAGAAATATGAATCTATCCTTCCATACCATGCCCATGCCCTTGGAGCTTGCTTTAAACCATACAAAGCCTTGTGTAGCCTCACCACCTTTTCCTCATTTCGTTGCGTCACATACCCAGGTGGTTGTGTGACATACACTTCTTCCTTCAGTTCTCCATTGAGAAAAGCTGACTTCACATCCATCTGATACAAACGCCACTTCATGTGAGCTGCATATGCGAGTATGGCTCTTATTATATCATGTCTTGAGACAAGGGAAAACTTCTCAAGGTAGCCAACACCATATGATTGAGAAAATCTTCTTGCAACTAGTCGTGCCTTATGCTTGATGTGATTGCCGTTTGCATCGGTCTTGATCTTATAGATCCACTTCACACTTATCACATTCTTCTTCTCTGGCTTGTCCACTAGTTCCCATGTCTTGTTCTTCTCAATCATGGAGATTTCTTCATTCATTGCCTTTCTCCATTCCTTGTTACCACATGCTTCATCATAAGTGTATGGTTCTTCATGTGCATGAAGACAATACTCTATTGCTTGAGCCGCCTCTTCAAGCTCTACTCTTGGTGCCTTTTCCATGATCTCAACCATGGACTTACACTTCTTGGTGGATCAGAATCTTCTTCATCTTCATCACTAGTATCATGATCATTATTTTGAATGAAGCCAGGGCTGGAATTACCTTTGGTTTTTGTTTGTTCCTCAGGCGATTGAGAGTCTTCCATAGACATCTCCAATGTCTTCTTGACTTCTTCTAGCCTTTTCCAGTCCCACTTCTTGCTTTCTTCAAACTCTACATCTCTTGATACTTCAACCTTCTCATTCTCCAAGGTGATAACTCTATAGCCTTTAGATTGATTGCTATATCCAATAAAAATTCCACGCTTTAGCCGGAACATGTATGTAACATATGCTACCAAACATTTTCATGTGTGACACATCAGGCTTGTGTCCACACCACTTCTCTATAGGAGTGATATCATCTTCTATTGCCTTTGATGGTAGACGATTTTGAAGATATGAGGCAGTGTATACCGCTTCTGCCCATAACTTGAGAGGTAAATCTTGCTCTGCCAACATAGTTCTAGCCATCTCCACTAAGGTCATGTTCATCTGTTCTGCTGCACCATTTTGTTGTGGTGAATGAGGCAAGGTAACTTGCTTGTTGATTCCTTCTTCTTCACAAAAACGGTTGAATTCTTGTGAAGTGAACTCACCACCACCATCTGATCTCAATGTCTTGATGGTACAACCTGATTGCTTCTCCACCATTGCTTTGAACTTTTTAAAAAATGAGAATGTCTCTGATTTTTGCTTCATGAAGTATACCCAAAATATGTGAGTATAGTCATCTAAGTATAGAAAAAAATATCGACTTCCATCAATAGATTGGTGCTGCATCGGGCCACATACATCTGTATGTACAATCTCAAGCTTTTCACTTGTCTTTGTTTGAGATTTTTTTGGGAATCTTTTGCGTGATTGCTTTCCTAGTCTACACGCCTCACATGCGCCCTTCTTCATTTTAAACTTTGGTAACCCCTTCACCAAGCTTTTTGTCTTGCATTTCTTGCAACCTTTTGTAGCCTACATGACCAAGTCTCTTGTGTCATATCTCCATTTTGCCTTGCTCACTTGCGCTCATGGCTTCTTGTTCCTAAGCCGAACTCATCCTGATTATGTAGCTCTTGTGAGTCATTGGATATTCATTATCCTCCTTCCTTTTGCATCCTCTAAGATGCATCTCTTTTCTTGGATACTCACCCGATATCCACTTGAAATAATTTGTGGAACACTCAACAAATTTTCGCCAAACCCGGAACCAAGAACACATTCCTGATGGTCCTTTTGCCATCATTAGTCATGACGGTAATATCTCCCTTACCAGTTGTCATGACTATGCTTCCATTTCCAATCTTTATTGGAACCTTGATACTCTTATCAAGTCTTGAGAAGTAATTCTCCTCCTTTGTCATATGATTAGTTGTTCCACTGTCTACTAACCAGACATCTTCCATCACTGTTGTTGCTTCACTCGCACTGAACAACATGTGATCTTCATTAAAGTCTTCTTCAAGACTTAAATGTGCTTTCTCTTTTTTCTTTGAGTAGCACTGATTTGCAAAATGGCCTAACTTGCCACAATTGTAACACTCCTTGTTACTTTTGTAATCCTTCTTGGGATCATCCTTCTTCTTTTTCCTAAAACATTCACTCTCATTGTGATTGTTCTTCTTGCAGAACCCACACCACTTCTTGCCTCCATTGCGTTTTGAGTTGTCTTGTGTGACACCAGAATTTTTCTGATTCACACGAGCATCGAATGCTCCTTTACTTGTACTTTCTTCTCTTGCAGCCAGCCTTGCTTCATGAGCCTTCAAAATCCCGATCAGTTCTGCCATCTTTGTTGAAGTCAAATCGCTTGTTTGCTCCAATACACCGACTATACTATCGAACTTTGCTGGGAGAGAGATGAGTATCTTTTGTATAAGTTGGATGTTTGTCTTTTGTTCTCCATGATAAGTTAATTGATTTGCCACTGAAACTAACTTATCTGTGAAGACCTTGATGTCTTCATTCTCATCCATCTTCAGATTTTTGTACACTCTTCGCAACGTTTGAAGTCAAATCAAATGGACTTGAGGAGAGCCTTCATACTCTGCCTTCAATGCATCCCAAGCCTCTTTAGATGTTGTTGATGCTGCAATCCGTGAGAAGATCTCATCCGATACGGCAGTTTGCAAAATTTGCAGAGCCATCGTGTCATTCGCCATCGCTTCTTCTCTGAGCGATATTGCTCTTGCTGTCTCAAGAGTTTCATTTACTCGTGCTGGTGGGGATCCCATGCCTTCTGCAACCACAGGCCATAACTTCTTGGTCTTGAGAATGGTTTTCATCTTAATGTTCCAGAAGTTGTATTTCTCCCCATCGAATATGGGAATCACTTGATTTTGATTCTGCATCTTTTGTGTCCCTCCGATAAATGGTATGCCAAAAATCTCTAGCCTCCTTTTCTCACGCCAAGTGTTTCTCTTACTAGTTCTTTTTCGTTGTCCTCTCAACCGTAAAGCTCTGATACCATGTTAATTTTTACCAACCGCTTGTGTTACACAAAGATCGGAGTGTGTTACACACGAATACGAGAGAAAGAATAAGATGAAATTATTCCAAAAGATTTAGACTAAATTAACTTGTCTGAAATTACTTAGATATTATTGAGATTCTGTGTGTTGTGTTTACAACAAATGATTGACATTTATATAGAGATCGAATCATTGCAATGTAAAAGACACAACTCTTCATTCAAAAGACACAATATGAAGAGTTGCAACTTTTTGTGTAAATAATTAACTTATGTTATTGTACTAGGGAGAGATTAGATTATATAGTTTAACAATAGGAATCCAATTTGAGCACACAAGATTGAAAAGAACTTGATTCGTAGCTGCCAAAAATTAGAGCTCATGTTTTCCTAGTGTTTGACACGATTCTCTATGAGATGAGAATATACTTGGTCAATGTTCTATGTGTTCCAGTCAGCGTCGTCTTCAAAGTCAGGAATATAGAATAATGAGTTGATGAAACTTGGAGAGAAATCAATCAAAGATCCTTGGACATAGACATTAACACCATCACCTCGTTTCTCAGCATACAATAGATTGGTTATGAACTCTTTTACAACATTCGGCGAGAAGGGCTCAACATCAACTACAATGTAAATTAAACCATTAGAAACAACTAGGCCTGCGAATATGAGTTGAAGCCCGCAGGTATCGACAGGCCAGCGATGGGGCGGGTGCCGGTCACAAAATTATAAATTCTCAACCTTGTGGGTCATGCAGATCAGTGGGTGGTGATATCTCTTGATTTTGATGTGTTTTAGACTCATATTTTAAGCTTATTAGTGTAATTCTAGGTTGCATTTAGATCTTTATATTGCATTTGCATACATATTTGCATGTTTTCAAGTTTAGAGAGGTGCAAGTGAAGTTTTGGAGTCAAAAGAGTCATTAAAAGTGCAAAATGATGAAGAATGGGGTACTCTCAAAGGTAGACCGCGGACAAGGGCCGCGGGCAAAGCATGGTCGCGGCTACGGCACGAAAAATGAGACAGGGACTGGCCGCGGGCAACGCCGCGGCATACGAAGGCCGCGACCGTCACGCATAAAAATCTGGCAGGGTATCGCCGCGGGCAACGCCGTGGCCTGTGGAGGGTGCGGCCGGTTTAAGGGGGCACCGCGGGCAACGCCGCGGCCTACGCAGGCCGCGGCCGTCACGCATAAAAATCTGGCAGGGTATCACCGCGGGCAACGCCGCGGCCGGTGGAGGGCGCGGCCGGTTTAAGGGGGCAACGCCGTGGCCTACGCAGGCCGCGGCCAAACTCGAGTTTTAGCCTCCTATAAATACTCATAAGACCTAATTTTAGGATCTTATCTCATTTTCTCTCCAAGAACTTGTTCTAAAATTGTTAAAGCTTGAATCTTTTGATCATTTTAATCAAGTACTTCATCTATATTTGTGTTTCTCTTGCTCATTAGTATGATTAGCCTTAAATCTCACATAGATTTAAGGTTTCTCATGGAGTTTATTGAGTAGACACTTTGTGATCTATGGGTTAAGTAGATTAGGGTGATTAGGTGGATGTTTAGGATGTTTCTTGCTTGATTAACATTGTTCTATGCTTATTAAGTGTTCTTAATGCTAGTTTAGAGTGATCAAGTCTAATCTAGATCCTTAGACATTTTCTGCACCACAAGTGTTTGTTAAAATGTCTGAACCAACTTGATATTGCTCTAGCATGAATAACCAATGACCATTTGATGTTAGAACTGCTAGATGGTTAGTAGACTAGTGATTCATGCATGCTTGATGGTGTTAGGCCAATGACCATTTGATGCTTAATGCTTTATTAGCATAGGGATTATTGCCATGACCTTGGATTAGTCTATTTTATGAGTTCTAGACCTATAGACTTGTTGATTGTTTTGTTTGAACATCCTAGATTGAACCTTGATCACCCGATATCGATTATCTTTGCCCATAGATCCATCTTTAGCTATAGATTAAAAGATTAGTTCTTGCACTGATTTCTAGATTGGATTTGAGATCACCTTGTTTATATTTCTAGGAGTTTAGCTTGTTACAAATCATCAATCTTTTTATTTGCTTAGATTAGGAAAATTTGTGTATTCTTAGTGTTATAGATCATTAGTTCCTTGTGGATTCGATCCTAAAGTGCTGCATCGATATACCATTCGATTGTGGTAGCGTGCACATTAGGTTAATTGGCATGTGGTAAAACGCAGTAATCAATTTGGCGCCGTTGCCGGGGAACTAAGTAGATTTATCATTAGGATTTCAATTTTCTTGAGATTAAGCTTTATTTTCTTATGCTTTGTTTTCTTTTGTATAGCTACTAACATTTCATTCTAGTTTTTGTTCTTTTCAGTAATGTCTTTGAACTACTTTGAGCAGCCACAAGAAGAGGAAGACTCATTCGAAGATCATGTTGAATATGAGATATATGTGGAGCCACCCTTTGATAGAAGTATACTCACACCAGAACAAAGTGTGCAGTTATATGAGCTTCAGAAAGAGAACCCGTGGATGACAAAGAGAGCCTTGGCACGAAAGATCCGAGCGAAACTTATTGGGAATCGAGCAGAGCTTGAAGGAAGGGAGCTTACCATGTATGAGATTGATGTTTCCTTTGACCTTAAAGAGGTAATATATTGGGTTCCACCGACCAATATAGAAGGTATATGTAATCCTACAGTTGAACTTCATGATTTTGAAGATTGTCGCTTGCCTTGTGTTGAAGATGTTATCCATGATTTGAATTCTTTTGTGCTCATCAATGAATGTCTTGATCTGATAGCTGAGACTCAAAATCAAGATCACTTAAGAGTAGAAAAGCTTACTAGAGATCATTTTGAAGTTTGTTTTGACAAGAACTATCTTTGTGCTTCAATTGATTTCGAAATTGACTTTTTGATGCTTGATGAACTTAGACCTCTTCATTAACTAGCTGATCTAGGGGATGAACTTGATGTGGATAGGCTCTTGTTTGAGATTGAAAACCCCTATGTCGAAAACAAACATGAGAATGTGAATTTGTGTTTTATTTGATTAATGGAGATAAGGTAGACTACTTTGTGAAGACCTCGTTTGAACCAGTAGTTGACTTTGTGTTTCCACCAAACTCATTTGATTTTCATGTACCTCTAAACCTCAAAGAGCATTTCATAATCCATGCTACATCTTTAGTGAAGCTCTTTGATAAAAATCTATATATTTTCTATGGACAGTAGTGTGCTTCTTGGTGCACTTTATTTCTTGTTCTTGCAGGAGAATGACCAAAGGTGCATTGGCTCAACCTTTTGATACTTATGATTAGCAAGCACACTAAGTCAAGCTAGAGACTTAAAACAAGCGCGCTTGGGAGGCATTCCCATGTTTATCCTTTGTATATATTTCTATTTATCTCTTATCTTGCTTTAGTGTGTTTGAATAATCTTAGGGACAAGTTTGGGGGAGTTCTAAATCTTTCCAAGAGGTCATCCCAAAACTGCCAAAGTCTCAACAAGCATTATCTCCTCATTCTCTCCTTTCATCAAGCCAACTCCAAGTAAGTGCATCTCCACCTTTGTAAATACTTAGTTCTTTCATATCATCTCTCTTTTGATCTCTCTTTCAAGTTTACTCTCACACAAGGGACTGGGTGAAGTAAGTTTGGGGAGAGTCTACTATCTTGCATTTGTGTTTTGTTTTGTTTACTTGTCATGAGTCTCATGCATTGCATTGTACATACTTATTTGCATAGAAAAACCTGAAAATTTGAAAATTTTCGAAAACACCAAAACAAGCATTTAGATTCATATTTTCTTTCATTTTCATCCTTAAGATTGAGTCTAGAAGAATTTAGGTTGCATCCATATGCATAAGGAGCTATGTTTTAATTGCCTTGAAAAGAACACATGTCTAGAACTCAACATGATACCCTAGCTAAACATATCAAGTAGATTAAACATATATTTTTTAAAAAGCTTGTATGCTTCGAGCCTTGAAACTCTACTTGAAACTTGTTGTTTGCTTGATATTGACTTGTTCTTAAAACCAACTCCAAACTACTTGAGGCATAATGAACTTAATTTCTCTTGCATATGGGCACTTGCATACTCAAACATAGATCTCATACACATTTGGGTTATCTTATTCCATTCATTATCTTCTTGTTAACCCAAATGGCACCCCCATACCCATGAACCCTTACCATTCTTTGAAACCACCATTGATTTGCTTGTGTGAGGCCTCTTATTGATAGCTTATCATGTGAAAATCTTGAGAGTATTGGGAGCGACATAGGTTTGTTCTCATCTTTTGCTAGCATTAGGACCTCACTTGAGCTAGCATTTAGGATTGTGGTTGGGTTTGTGTGCTTTCGAGTTTAAGATCTTGGGTTTGGGAAAAGAAAGAGTGAAAGGAATGAACAAAAAGAGTGCTATGAGAAGAGAAACCCCTAGGGACAAAGAAAATAAGAAAAAAAAGCTCTAGATGTGTCAAATAGATCCCCCAAAAAAAAAAAGAAAAAAAAAAGAGAAGAGATGGGGAAAGATAAAAAAGGAGCTAGAGCTAAATGTTATTAAAGATGAAAAGTCCCTAGTTGGTTAAGTAAAGAAAAAGAAAAGAGTGTTCATTAGGTGAGTGTGAGATGAGTGTTATGTTTGGGTTTTTGGATGAGGAAGAAGATGGGTAGAGCATGGAATCACCTAGGACAAGGGTAGTTTGATGAGAACCGGTCTATGTATGCGTGAATTGCTCCTGGTCTTAGATAAATTTTGCATATTGATCAAGTTCCTATTCTTGAGTGATACCACTTTGAAAAGATGCATTAGAAACCTTCTCTTCCTTCACATTAGACAATTTCCACTCACCAAACCAAATGATTGAGATCAAGTTCTCATTTGCAAGAATTCACCTTATTTGCTTGTTAATAAATGTGAGAGTTGGTTGAAAGACTTGTTGATTGATGAGTGAATGACTTGTGTAAAGATAATGGAGTTTAGATAGGCCTTGAGAAGCTAGAGTGTAATAGGAAAGATTGTTCATGTTACTTGCTATGTTTCTTTTAGGATGTCATGTTGAAGGCTAGAAAGTGTTTCTTTTAGTTACAAGCTCTTATGTCTAAGCATTTCCTCATCTTGTTCTTGAAAGTTACTTGTGGACAAGTAAAGAGCAAGTTTGGGGGAGTTGATATCTCTTGATTTTGATGTGTTTTAGACTCATATTTTAAGCTTATTAGTGTAATTCTAGGTTGCATTTAGATCTTTATATTGCATTTTCATACATATTTGCATGTTTTCAGGTTTAGAGAGGTGCAAGTGAAGTTTTGGAGTCAAAAGAGTCATTAAAAGTGCAAAATGATGAAGAATGGGGTGACTCTCAAAGGTAGACCGCGGACAAGGGCCGCGGCAAAGCATGGTCGCGGCTATGGCACGAAAAATGAGACAGGGACTGGCCGCGGGCAACGCCGAGGCATACGAAGGCCGCGGCCGTCACGTATGAAAAATCTGGCAGGGTATGCGCCGCGGGCACACCGAGGCCTGTGGAGGGCGCGGCCGTTTAAGGGGCACCTCGGGCAATCGCCGCGGGCCTACGCGCAGCGCCTGCGGCCATATACTCGAGTTTTAGCCTCCTATAAATACTCATAAGACCTAATTTTAGGATCTTATCTCATTTTCTCTCCAAGAACTTGTTCTAAAATTGTTAAAGCTTGAATCTTTTGATCATTTTAATCAAGTACTTCATCTTATATTTGTGTTTCTCTTGCTCATTAGTATGATTAGCCTTAAATCTCACATAGATTTAAGGTTTCTCATGGAGTTTATTGAGTAGCCACTTTTTGATCTATGGGTTAAGTAGATTAGGGTGATTAGGTGGATGTTTAGGATGTTTCTTGCTTGATTAACATTGTTCTATGCTTTTTAAGTTTCTTAATGCTAGTTTAGAGTGACCAAGTCTAATCTAGATCCTTAGACATTTTCTGCACCACAAGTGTTTGTTAAAATGTCTGAACCAACTTGATATTGCTCTAGCATGAATAACCAATGACCATTTGATGTTAGGACTGCTAGATGGTTAGTAGACTAGTGATTCATGCATGCTTGATGGTGTTAGGCCAATGACCATTTGATGCTTAATGCTTGATTAGCATAGGGATTATTGCCATGACCTTGGATTAGTCTATTTTATGAGTTCTAGACCTATAGACTTGTTGATTGTTTGTTTGAACATCCTAGACTGAACCTTGATCACCCGATATCGATTATCTTTGCCCATAGATCCATCTTTAGCTATAGATTAAAAGATTAGTTCTTGCACTGATTTCTAGATTGGATTTGAGATCACCTTGTTTATATTTCTAGGAGTTTAGCTTGTTACAAATCATCAATCTTTTTATTTGCTTAGATTAGGAAAGTTTGTGTATTCTTAGTGTTATAGATCATTAGTTCCTTGTGGATTCGATCCTAAAGTGCTGCATCGATATACCATTCGATTGTGGTAGCGTGCACAATTAGGCTAATTGGCATGTGGTAAAACGCAGTAATCAGGGTGGATATAGCAAGATAGATGCAAACTGTGGTTTACATCAAAGCTGGTGCCCGCTAATCCACATAGGGTGATATTGTGTTGTTTAGGAGTGATAGAGATATAAAGTCTCCACTGTTTATATTTTATACATATTAGGGCATGATTAATGCAGGTCTCTTAACAAGGGGTTCTTATTTTTTAAGAGACCGTATCTTAATTTTAACTAAGAAAACTTAAGAACCGTCTCTTAAATAAGAGACATAAGAGACGTCTCTTATCCGGAAAAAATGTAAAAAAAAAAATTAAAAAGAGGACAAAAAAATTAAGAACCCCATCTTAAGAGACCCGGGTTAAATATGACCTTAGAGTGTGTGTTGTTTTCGTGTTGACTCCTCTTGGGAGTGTGTGCTGTTTTAATGGCTGTAAATAAAAGTGTCTCATCTCACATGTAGTCCATAAAAACTGAAATTTTCTTACCCTAAACCATTACCCTTTTCACATTCTAAACTAATATTTTTCTCTCAATTAAACACATCTCAGGTCAAAGCGACCTTATCACTCTCTATAAATCAGAAACCATCGAGTTTCTCTGTGCAAATCAGAAACCACAAACTCATTCAAATAAGAAACCAAAAACTCATTCCTGTCAAGTCTTAAATCTCTGTTCCACATCTACGGATCCAGAACAAACCTTTTTGTACTTTTTATTTTTGAATTTTTGAGCAGATAAACCGTTAGACCCGCTTGATTGATGCGGGGTGGGTGTGGTTATCTAAATATAACCATGCAGTTCTTGCGGGTATATTTTGAGTGAAAAATGAGTCTAACCCACGGCGGGGATGATCTGAAGCAACCAATTATTTGAAATAAAAAAAAAATCTCGTATGTGAGAGAGAAAGATTGTGTTGAATACATAACTTACGAGGTTTCAATGCCTTGTACTTTTAACCGTAGCCTTGGTAGCAAAGCGAGCACTGAATGGTATGATCTTCGGTCGCATAAGATTGGAATTTTTCTAGAAGATCACTTGGAAGGCTTGAAGCTAGCCTCATTTCGCGGACCGAGAGGATTGAGAGTTAAAGCAATCAGAATCGTGCTTCTAAATCGTCCACTAGAACACACATTTTCTTTTCAACTCTCTTAAGCATTTTGTTGAAGTTTGTAGCCATCAGACTCATGTTTCCTCAATTCACTTCACTTTATCCTCTTCTTTCGATTCATCTGAAAAAGCAATTCTCTTCTGAGACTTTGAAATCTCATCAGAAATTTCTAGGTCTTGTACCTTGAGAATACCAACACGTTGATCAAACTTAATGATCAATGTTAATTGTGATATTTAGAACAACCTTGTAGGTTTCAAAATGAGGAGGAAAACATCTCAGTAGCATCTTAACCATTTTTTCTTTTGTATTTCTTACCAAGAACCAAAGACTCATTAGTTGTTTCAATTATTTATGAGATAATTCCAGTAATTGATTCATCATCTCCTATTCTCAGATTTTCAAAAACTTTAAGTTAAGTGTTCGATCCTAGTTCTTTTTACATTAGTGTTGCCTTCAAAGCGATTAATAAAAGTATCAAATGTCTCCTTAGCTGATTCACACCTGAAATAATCTTGAATGGGTCGAGGTCAACGGTAGAGAATATCGTTGTTAATGCTTTTGAATTGAATTTGGATGATGCCTTATTAGATTCATTTCATCTCTCTTTTGGTTCTGGTGTAAGTGTTTGTCTTCCATAAGCATGGTGGGAGCAGTCAATCCTTTTTAATGGTTGTCCAACCATCCTCATCAATTCCTCTTATGATATGTCACATCTTAGCCTTCCAATGTACAAAATTGCTTCCATCCAACATGATGGGTTTTTTAACGTGACAAGTTTGTTCATGGTTTCCATAATTTCCATATGACCTCAACTTGTGATTAGACATTAGTTCTACGGAGGTGACTCACTCTAATATCAAATGAAAGTTCAATGAGAAACCAAAACATTAACAAATGTGAGTTCAAGAACACTTTCTGATTAATGAGAAATCTTCTAAATAATCTTCTATGATTCACTTAATTTGAATTTTTTTTCTCAATCAAACGTGACTAGAGACAACCTAATTCATAATCTCCCAAAGACACTCCGGTTGAAATGCAATCACTAAATTACTCACCCAATGTTTAACCGAACAAATCTCTCGCTCAAGCTTTTTGTCTCTAAACATCTAACCATGAACTAATCCACGGTTACTCATATATATCCACATGTTACACAATATTATGTTTCCTAATATTATGATAACACCGAATCTAATTTCTTCTTGCCAAAGAAATCTTCTAAGACCAGTGGTTGACTGACACGTCATCCTTTCATAACCGTCTCACAACGATATCTTACATTCCAATTCACATGTGTAGCACTTCCTCTACTTTAATAACGAACAAAATCCTTCTCTTTTGCTTACACATGGTGCTAATGGGGTTTTAGAGACTATCTATTGGAGGTGTATATGCATACACGACGGTCGTTCAATATGGTAGTGTGGAAAACTCCCACAAGGTGGATTACGTTATTCTACGACACTGTTATGTTGGGATCTGTTGAAAGACCCAAATGGTGGACATTTTCAAGTTTCAAAACAGCTCTTATGAAATGTAGTGTGTCATTACAATGATAAAATGAAAGGTATTCGGTGCCTTTTCATTGCTCAAATTGCTACTAAAACTTAGTTTATGTGGAGCAAAGAGATCACTCATGGGTTATCTATTTGTTTGATGGTAAGTTTAAGCTTCTCTTGTTGGCTGGCCTTTAGCAGTTTTAAGATTGAGGGGTAGGGGTTGTTGGTCTCCTTGGAGAACTCTAAAGCCTACATTTTTTAGTAGAATAAAGCTGCATTATTAGTCTCTTTAGGGAGCTCTAAGGCCTACATTGTTGTATTGAGATATAATGTATATTATGTTTGTAGTCCAATAATAATATATTAACTAGGTTAAGACTTGCGCTTTGCGCAGGGTGAATGACTTTTTTACGATAATTTAATAAATAGGTTGCAAAATATACAATAATAAATATATAGTAAATAATGTGAATATAAAAAGAAGACATGCATAACTTTTTTGTCCCAAAATATTTTTTATTTTAGACTTTCAAATACCAAATATGATGGAATAAAATATCTGATATGTTAATGCCAAAGATATATAATATTAATATATAGATATAAAAAATTCTGAAGATTTACATAATTAAATTAAGAAACTAATTTATTTAAGT
This sequence comes from Moricandia arvensis, assembly GCA_905132765.1. Lineage (NCBI taxonomy): Eukaryota > Viridiplantae > Streptophyta > Magnoliopsida > Brassicales > Brassicaceae > Moricandia > Moricandia arvensis. The sequence continues at coordinate 28,885 of CAJHQP010007724.1, forward strand.
CTCATACATAATAAATTTGATGATTTCAAATATTTTAAACACAAATGTAAAAAACTTTATGATTTATGGCAGAAATTTTGTCATGCGCACCAATAACTCTCCTTTTAATCTATTATCATATTTGATCTTTAAATATTTCAAAAACAATAGCGCATTTAACATATATATAAAAGATATTCATACATACACAATTTTATATTTCCGTAACATTTAGTGCCATTTAAACTTATATTCATTGAATTATTACAAAATGATTGAATATACAACTATGCATAGCACCGGTTGTCTTATATCATAAACTATGAATAATGTTATGCTAACTAACAATCAACTAATATCCTTATATATTTAAATTCACACCAAAGATTTATCTATTAAAACTTGTATATAGTAAACGTCAACATTGTTTAGTTTAGCTCATAAAGAGTTCATAAGTAGTTGTTACATTAACTAAAGTTTATATGACCTATTTTTTTATCGCAAAAGATGTTCAATGAAAATGAAAAATGTGTGCAATTTGTTTCATGAAATTTCCTATTAATTTATTTGGATATTCAAAACATCATATCAATCCACGGACAGGCATAGACGATGTTAATCCAATCACTTAGGTATTTTTTATATTAGGTATATGAATGGTTTAAATATAAGTCGGACCAATGGAATTAACTATAATTAATCTTGTTATGAAAGGATAATTATAAGAATATGTTGAGGATACATGAGAGAGTGACACATCATCATAATGGCAGTAATGTAAATAAACTACAAAATTAAGGTTACTCTCCCAAATTGTTTTTCTATTAATAATAAAGGGATATATTCTTTAAAAATATCTTGAAAAAACAGTATTGTATTATGCTTCACGAATATGTGAACTAGTATTAATATACCATTAGTATTTTAAGTAGTATCTTTATGACATTCCCGGATCGATCTTGCAGAGATTTTTGGTTTTTTGGAAGGCTTATTCTTCTTGATATAATGAAGAGATCATATAGTAATGCTATGGATTTCTGTGAGGCGTATTCTTTTTGAAATAATGAAGAGTTCATATACTAATGCTTTGGAATTTTTTTATAAAAATACATCAACAAAATTTGTTAAAAAATAATACTCAAAATCTTTTGCTACTCAGTTAAATATCACAATTATTTTACTTATTTAATACACAAATTAAAAAATTGTGTTCATTTAATACTCACACTATTTTTATTCTAATAAAGTTGATAAGTTTCAAACAAAGTTTAAAAAGTCTACCAAATTCAAAATAAATCTTAGAATTTTCTAGTTTTGTTTAATTTTTAAGAACAAAGAACTTAATTGTAAATAACCTTACAAATTTTAATTTAGTTTTACTTTCAATATAATATTTAATTATTTTAAGAAAGTTAATACGAGTTTATTTATATTTCATTTAAATTATTTTTTTTCTAAGTTTTAGATTTTCATCTGAAATTTATTTTTTGTTCTTAAAATTTAAAATTGAATTAGAAAATTTTAAATCTGTTTCTGAATTTTGGAGATTTTTTAAATTTTATTTGAAACTTTTCAATATTTTGATTAAAATAAGAAAAGTTTGAGTACTGAAATGAGCATAGATTTTAATATATTTAAATTAAAATAAAGAAAAATAATTAATTGAAATATTAAACTACATAGAAAAAAAGTTAGACTTTAAAAATTTTTGACAAAATTTAATTGAGGTATAGTGTGAATTTTCCAGTAAAAGGAGAGCCCAGCAAACTAATAAAAACTAAAGGCTCAATAAAAACCGATGTTAATTGCCCATTTATAAACATGACCTAATAGGAAGAAGAGATTTTTGCAAAAT
>CAJHQP010007725.1:0-30714 GCA_905132765.1 Moricandia arvensis
AGCAGGAAACCTTGGAGGAAGAAAAGCCAAGACTCCTCTTGAAGATGGCTACAAAGTGCTGCGAGAGGGGGAGTTTGAACATACTCCATTGAAGACATCAAAAAGTACAGGAAAAATGGTTGGAAAGCTTATCTATCTAAACCATTCACAAGGCCAGACATCTGCTTTGCTGTGAATCAAGTCAGTCAACAGATGCAAGCTCCTAAGGTTCATCATTGGAATATGGTTGAGAGGATTCTGAGGTATATAAGAGAAGCTCCAGGACAAGGTGTCTGGATGGGTTGCAATGGAAGCACTGAAATTGTTGGATATTGTGATGCTGATTGGGCAGGAGATAGAGTTGATAGGAAATCAACTACTGGGTATTGTACCTTCATTGGAGGCAACTTGGTAACTGGAAAAGCAAGAAGCAGAAAGTAGTTTCATTGTCTAGTGTTGAAGCAGAATATAGAGCTATGAGAAAGCTCACAAGCGAGTTGGTTTGGATCAAGGGCTGCTTAAAGACTTGGGGATTGAAACTACAACACCAATCACAATGCACTGTGATAATCAAGCTGCTATACACATTGCCAGCAACTAAGTCTTCCATGAGAGGACTAAACACATTGAAGTAGATTGTCATAAGGTGAGGCAAGCTGTGGAATAGAAGATTATTCTACCTTGTTACACAAGAAGTGAAGATCAACTGGCTGACATCTTCACAAGGCAGCCAGCACCAAAGTCTGTGAGTTCATCCATTCCAAACATGGACTCATAGACCTCACAAGTCACTGATTCTCTTGCCATGAAGTGTTCTACTCTTTTTCCTTGGCTTGGTTTTTATCCCAAGTGGGTTTTACTAGCTAAGGTTTTAATGAGGGAATGCTTCATGGTTTCCAAACTTGACCAGTCCCTATGGTCAAGCTTGAGGGGGAGTGTTGACATGAATAAATAAATGACAAGGAGAAGTTATGAAGATGATGAGTATTGACCTGAAGAGATAAAGAAGACAAAGAGAAGAAGAAATAAGGCTGATATGAAGAACCTTGTTGGACAAGGTATTCCGTACAACCTTGACTTCCAAGTAACCTAACTTTACCTTGAGTGACTTGGAAGGCAAGGTACCTGTGGGACTCGCCAAACTTCATCCTCAGAGGCAGATTTGAATTCAAATGAGTCTCCAGACCGTTGAGAGAGAGCAGTATTAATTTGAAGAGATGAAATGGAGTAAAAGGATGAGTTTGGGTGAAGTTTGGGTCTTGTGCAAAAATAGGGCAAGACCTCCGGAGATTGTCTGAGAAAGCTTTAGGAGTGTTTAAAGGTTTCAAGAAGTTTCCTGAAGCTAGTGTAAAGTGAAGGACAAGTCCATGAGGGACTTTAGGAACCATTTGGGATCAAATGGTGGAATGTGCAAAATAGGGCAATACCTCCGGAGATTGTCTAAGAAGGCTTTGGAAGTGTTTAAAGGTGTCAAGAAGGGTCCTGAAGCTAATGTAAACTGAAGAACAAGTCCAGGAGGGACTTTAGGAACCATTTGGGATCAAATGGTCGAGTGTGCAAAAATAGGGCGACCCGTACGGATTCTGTACGGACCTGTACGGACTTTTACGGACTGTACGGATCCGTACGGACCAATGTCGACCCAGAACTTTGATACTCGACCATTTGAAGTGTTTTAGGCTTTGTGCAAAAATAGGGCAAAAGTGTACGGACCATAACCTGTCCGTACACTCCCTGGTGGTCCGTGAAAAGTCCGGGACTTAAACCAAGTGGTTCTGATCAAGAGGAATCAAAATGTCATCAAGGAGATACCAAGAAGATGCTTTGTGGATAAAAGAAGATAAGGGGCGATGACAGGCTGGTTCTGGCTGTATACTTGCTGGAAAGGAAGAGCAAAAGAGACTATGTATCTAGCCAAAGAACCAGCCAGATTCATAGGAGCCTTTGGACAGCCAATCACAAGCCTTCCTTCCCTTGACCAGATTCAAACTCGCCAGCCATCCTAGCCATTCATTCTCAAGTGTTATCTCAGCCATTAGATTTAGGTTTAGGGTCCAGAAACCTGTAAAGCCTATATATATTACTCTTGTTGGCGATTTGTAACTCTTAAGGGAGTAAGGGGGATTTCCCCTCTCTACTTCATAAAGCTTAGTGTTCTTGAATCAGTCTCTCTTAATCTATCTCTTTCTAATCTCTCAAATCTCTCTAAACTCTCCTAATCTCTGTTTCTGGTTCAAGTTAACACTAAGTGAACCAGACCCTTCTCTCTCACCATTTCGTGTTCTCTCTGTCCCTAAAGGGTGTGTTCATCTTGTTCTTCACACACACGAGTCTATACTCTGAAAATCTAACATGGTATCAGAGCCTGGTTCATCAGAACTTGGTTCCGTCATCCTCTGAAGATCTAAGCTCACTCTCATGTCCATTCAAGCTCAAAAGACACTTCCTTTCCAGCCGGTTCAACCTCTACAAGAAGGTGTTCATCTGCTGCCCAGAAAGTGTTCTTGAAGACCCATACTCTCTCATACCCGTCCAGAAGAAAGAAGAGCCTTGGATCTAGATGTTTTGGAGAGGACTTGCTCCCCTCTTCATCAAAACTGTCCAGGCCGGTTCCTATTCAAAAATCAGGAAGAAAGGTGAAAGCTTTCACCTTGTTACTGATGGAGGCGACTCAAGTACGAAGAAAGGTGGAGTCTTTGACATGGAGAGTCCAAGGGTAAGGTCCATGGAGGAAGGAGATGTTGGGGTCGACACCAATAGCTCTTGTCCAGTCCATGTATCACTGGTGGTTCAAGTAACTAACACTAGTTCCTTGACTGTAAGAAACTTCTTTCCCTTGAGTAAAGCTTGATCCTTTATGAACTTTATGAACTGAAAATGTGTGTGTGTGATGTGTTGAAGCCTGAGAATGTGTTTAAAGATTTCTAGATGTGAATGTTTAGAATCTGTTCCAGGTTGTATTGAAAGAGACTCGTTTGGTTGTTTGAGTTATTGAAATGCTTGCTCCAGTTCTTAATGATGCTTGTCATGATATTAGATAGTATGTTCTGAATCTGCTTGCATACATGATTAGAACTGATTGAAAGTAAAGCATTGGGTCTGGTATTTGGAAATGATAATGTTGCTTAGTCTCTGTTCTAAATGGTTGTCTTGCTAGGATGATAGATTGTGTGTCTAATCCGGCTTGCTTTCATGAATAGAATAGGTTAAGACTGTTGCATTCGTTTATCATTGTTACTGCCTTAAGGTTGAGACACCTAGACTTGAATCTAAGGGTCGTTTAAGGCAGGAGTTATGTGCCTAATTGCTTGTGATTGTTCCTGATCAGTTCATCCATAGCAGTTAGAGATTGGTAAGCTTGCATTAGATGGATCTTAAGACAATGAGATACTGTCTAAGTGCAATGCTTGTGACATTGGTGATCAAACTTGATGATTAGTCAAGGTCTGATCCCAATGCAAGTGTGTCTTATCTTGTTTGGAGTTTGAGTGTTGTTTCAGGTTCACAAGGAGTGTCCTTGTTCAGCATCAATCCGGAACAAAGAGGAAGACTTGCCCATTGCTGAAGCAGTGGAGAGTTGTTGGTGCTTGTGCATGAAGCCATTAGTCTAAGCGCAGCTGTTGGGAGTGTTGTGCTCCTGGTTCGTGAAGATGCACAAGGCAAGGTCATCACTGAAGCTTGAGGAGGCTTGTGACCTGAGGGTACTTGGAGCTGAAGACATGAAGGTGGACCAGTGATTTAAGCGCAGCTGTTGGGGTGGTGTGCTCCTGGTTTGGATGCTTATTCAGGCTCACTTCCAAGCTTGAACCTAAACTCAATTCAAGCTTGAGGTGGGGACTTGAGTGAGCTACCTGATGATCTAAGTTCAAGACCTGGTTCCTCCTCACCATTGCACCAGGAATAGAAGATGGAGCCATCCGGGTTTAGACATTGGTGAGTCTAGACAAGAGAGTGGTCAGAGCACTCTTGGCTGTGTGAAGAAGAAGGTGACTGTACAATGCGGCTTCTGAAGTGAGGTGGTTGAAGAGTTAGCTGAGGTATCTTCCAGCATTCCATTCAAGGTGGCGAGATCAGAAAGGAGTGGGCAGTGGTGTGTTGATCAAGATCATGAAGCACTCCTTTCAAGATTGACTTGTTCCACATGGTCAAGCTTGAGGGGGAGTATTGAGAAGCTTCAATGATCTGTGAAGTGAGAGTCCTTGGTGGTTGTTCAAGAAGAAGAAGCAACCAAGGCTGAGTTAGTATCTGGTAATCCGAGCACTTAAACCCAACAAGAGGATGGGTGAAAGGGGGAGAGACCACGATCAGTGTGGAGAGAGCTAGATGAGCTCAAGAAGAGTTAGTGGTGTGCAATGAGAGTCGGTCCAGACTTGCACCACAGTGAGGGCCATGATCCAGAGTTCTTTGTGTCCACCACACTGGTTGAGACACAAAGAACTCACTGGCCAATCCCTAGGCCTTGGAGATCTTACTCTTTTCCTTATCAAGGTTTTATCCCAAAAAGGGTTTTCTTTGATAAGGTTTTTAATGAGGAGACTCTTCAAGGTTCCAAGCTTGACTTAGGATCACTAGAGTCAAGCTTGAGGGGAGTATTAACTTGAAGAGATGAAATGGAGTAAAAGGATGAGTTTGGGTGAAGTTTGGGTCTTGTGCAAAAATAGGGCAAGACCTCAGGAGATTGTCTGAGAAAGCTTTAGGAGTGTTTAAAGGTTTCAAGAAGTGTCCTGAAGCTAGTGTAAAGTGAAGGACAAGTCCATGAGGGAGTTTAGGAACCATTTGGGATCAAATGGTGGAATGTGCAAAAATAGGGCAATACCTCCGGAGATTGTCTAAGAAGGCTTTGGAAGTGTTTAAAGGTGTCAAGAAGGGTCCTGAAGCTAATGTAAACTGAAGAACAAGTCCAGGAGGGACTTTAGGAACCATTTGGGATCAAATGGTCGAGTGTGCAAAAATAGGGCGACCCGTACGGATTCTGTACGGACCTGTACGGACTTGTACGGACTGTACGGATCCGTACGGACCAATGTCGACCCAGAACTTTGATACTCGACCATTTGAAGTGTTTTAGGCTTTGTGCAAAAATAGGGCAAAAGTGTACGGACCATAACCTGTCCGTACACTCCCTGGTGGTCCGTGCAAAGTCCGGGACTTAAACCAAGTGGTTCTGATCAAGAGGAATCAAAATGGCATCAAGGAGATACCAAGAAGATGCTTTGTGGATAAAAGAAGATAAGGGGCGATGACAGGCTGGTTCTGGCTGTATACTTGCTGGAAAGGAAGAGCAAAAGAGACTATGTATCTAGCCAAAGAACCAGCCAGATTCATAGGAGCCTTTGGACAGCCAATCACAAGCCTTCCTTCCCTTGACCAGATTCAAACTCGCCAGCCATCCTAGCCATTCATTCTCAAGTGTTATCTCAGCCATTAGATTTAGGTTTAGGGTCCAGAAACCTGTAAAGCCTATATATATTACTCTTGTTGGCGATTTGTAACTCTTAAGGGAGTAAGGGGGATTTCCCCTCTCCACTTCATAAAGCTTAGTGTTCTTGAATCAGTCTCTCTTAATCTATCTCTTTCTAATCTCTCAAATCTCTCTAAACTCTCCTAATCTCTGTTTCTGGTTCAAGTTAACACTAAGTGAACCAGACCCTTCTCTCTCACCATTTCGTGTTCTCTCTGTCCCTAAAGGGTTTGTTCATCTTGTTCTTCACACACACGAGTCTATACTCTGAAAATCTAACAAGCAGAGGCAAGTGGGATTAGTTTAAAATAAAGTCACATGTGTGGTCCAAGCTTGGGAGCAGTTCAAGAGCTGTCCCTTTCTCTGTCTCAGACCAGAATAGATTAATATTATTCTTTTGTCTTCTTTAGTCCTCTTTGGTCTATAAAACATTATTGTAAGCATCCCATATCAGTTAAGAAAATCATTTTCTCTCCTTCTCTCTTTGAATTTCGAAATGCCTCACTCTCTCTCTTTCTCTCTCTTGTTCTTCATGTTCTTCATTCTCCAGCAGTAAAATACTTCTAAATCTCTCATTCTAACAAAAATGTCCCATGAGGCCTCCTCCATGTGCCTCTCTCAGAATCAGATCACGCATTGATCCTTGTGGAATACATAGTCTCTTATCCCTGAAAAGGAACTCGTCTTGCTGGAAGAAAGACCCAAATGCTCCTTGTCTACACTGCTTGTAGATGTCTCCGAAGTCAGGATCCTCTCCATACTGATCCTTAATGTGTTCAAAACCCATAACCTTAGCCTCCATCAATGAGATAAGCGCATGTCTCCTGGATAAGGCATCAGCTACAATGTTCTCCTTCCCCTTCTTGTACTTGATCACATAAGGGAATGATTCTACAAACTCTAACCAACGAGCATGTCTATTCTTCAGAGTGTTTTGTCCTCTCAAGTACTTGAGTGTCTCATGGTCAGTGTGGATCACAAACTCCTTGGATAAGAGGTAGTGCTGCCAAGTGTCTAGTGACCTCACTAAAGCATACAGTTCTTTGTCATAGGTGGGGTAGTTGAGGATTGCTCCATGTAGTTTCTCACTGAAGAATGCTACTGGTTTCCCCCATTGAGTTAGCACGGCTCCCACACCTGTTCCTGAGGCATCACATTCAATTTCAAAAGTTTTGTCAAAGTTAGGCAAAACCAAAACAGGAGCATTAGTTAAGCTAGTTTTAAGTTTTTGAAAGGCTTCTTCCTGTTCAGTTCCCCATTTGAAGGCAACATCTTTCTTGATCACTGATGTCAGTGGGGCGGCTATGGTGCTGAAGTCTTTGACAAACCTCCTATAGAAACTGGCCAAACCGTGGAAACTCCTCACATGTCCAATGGTGGTTGGGGTAGGCCAATCTTGCACTGCCTTGATCTTCTCCTCATCTACTTTTAGTCCCTGTGAACTAACAACAAAGCCTAGGAATACTAGTTGATCAGTGCAAAAGGTACACTTCTTAAGGTTAGCATATAGATGTTCTAGGCATAATGTTTCCAAAACCTTTTCAAGATGTTTAAGATGATCTTCTAAGCTAGTGCTATAGATCAAAATATCATCAAAGTAAACCACTACAAACTTACAGATGTATGCCCTTAAGACATGGTTCATGAGGCGCATGAAGGTGCTTGGGGCATTGGTGAGACCAAATGGCATGACTAGCCACTCATAGAGTCCCCTTTTGGTTTTAAAGGCAGTCTTCCACTCATCACCTTCCTTCATTCTAACCTGGTGAAAACCACTCTTCAGGTCTATCTTGGAGAAGATAGTGGCACCACTGAGCTCATCCAGCATGTCATCAAGTCTTGGTATTGGGTGTCTATGGTTATGTTGTTGATGGCACATCAGTCTACACACATCCTCCAAGTCCCATCTTTATTTGGCACCAATAGAACAGGAACAGCACAAGGGCTTAGACTCTCCCTGATGTATCCCTTATCCATCAAGTCTTGCACCAGCTTCTCTAGTTCTTTGGCTTCCTCCGGGTTCACCATATAGGCTGGGCGGTTTGGTAATGGAGCTCCTGGGATGAGGTCAATCTGGTGTTCTATTCCCCTAATAGGTGGTAAATCGGTGGGTATGTCTTCTGGAAATAGATCCTGGAACTTCTCAATGAGTTGAACTACGGATGGGGGAAGTTCTTGTTCCTCATAACCTGTCAACACACCTTCCTTTAAGATCATTAGTAGCACCTGTGTTTTGTGTGAGAATAGACAGATTCTGGTGTGTGAGTGATGTAGAAACAGAGTGTGGTCGAAATTATAGAGAAGAGACTGATGAGAGTAAAGGAGAATCAAGGAGAATGCTGCTGGAGAACTAAGAGATTAAGAGAGTATTAGTGAGTATCTGAGAGAGATTAAGTGAGAGTGAGAATCACAGAGAGTATGGACGAGATTAAGAGAGTAAAGAGTGTGGGGAGAGTGAAGTAACAAGAGAATATTGAAGAGAGAGAGAGAACTCCCCTCTGCCTTAGAGGTTTCACAATACACATGGGGTGGCTATATAGCCAGATTACAAATTGCAAGAGAATAAATAAATATTAAAGTACAAATCTACTAAACAAATATTATTGTAGGGTTTCTGATGAAGCCAGGAGGATGCAGACAAGGTGAATCTCGACCAGAGGGAGTAGATAGTGACAAGAGAGAGATGGGCACAGTCTGGTTGAGTGAAAGTGACAGGTCCAAACTGCTTTCTTCTTAGGCAGAACATGTGACTTTTATTCTTAATTAAATCTCCACTTGCCTCAGCTCTCTTCAACGGTCTGATGCTCCATTTAAACTTCAAATATGCTTCAGAATATTAATCTGGACGAGTTCCCACCTTCCTTGCCTTCCAAGTCACTCTAGGTTAAGTTTGGTTACTTGGAAGCCAAGACTGTACGGACTGCCTTGTGTAGCAAGGTTGTACAGACCAAACTCTTTTCAGGTATCTATTCTTCTCTTTGTTTTCTTTATCTCTCAGATCAATGGACCACACTCAGCCATGCTTCTTTCTTCTCCATTCTAATAATGACTTCGTTCACAAGACTGTATGAACCAGTCTCAACTTGGAGTATCCGGATCACTCCTTCTTCTTCTTCTTGTTTCTTAATTTCTTTGGATCACGAACCAGCTTCTTCTTCTGGTCATTCTCTTCTCTATCTCAACACTCCCCCTCAAGCTTGACCATAGGATATCCTTGGACAAGCTTGGAACCTTGAAGAAATCCCTCATTAAAACCTTAGTATGCAAAACCCAATGGGACAAAAACATACTAAGGAAAAAGAGTAGAAATCCCCAAGGCCTAGGGATTGGCCAGTGAGCCTTTGTGCCTTAGACCAGTGTGGTTATACACAAAGAGCTCTGGATCACGGCCCTTTCTTTTGCTGCAAGGGTGAACTCCACCCCTTGCACACATCAACAACCCGGAACTCATCTCTTGGCCGGTTTGGTATCTCCCCTATCTTCTGACTACTCGCCATTCTGATGGGGTTAAGAACCTCCAGATTCTACTCCAGAGAGCTCCAAAAATGTTAATTATGATGGGGAGTGAACTCCACTTGAATCCCCCACTTGGTAGACCAATTTGGATCATGAACTCCATCACCCGCAACTGATCTCTAGACAGCAGAACGCCTGCAACTTGTAACTGGTGTAACTTCCAAACCGTAACTCGTTTTAGACTGATTCCAATTCGCCCCGTGCCCTTGTGAGTTTAGAATGTAGGGCAATTAGTTTCATGGTCAAATTCTTCATGGTTAGGAAGTTATCCTCCTTTTCCTGAGACATGCCAGTGTGAACTCCATCACTAGCATTCTTCTTCTTCTTCTTTGGTCTGAGTGAACTCCACTTCTGATCTTCTGGTGAAGCTATGGACGTCTTGAAACTTCAGAATACTCACCAATACCCCTGCTCAAGCTTGATTCAGAGAGTATAGGTGATGGACCAAGCTTGAAAGGTGACCAAAGATGAGTATTGGACCAGGAGCTCAACACCTAACCAGGCTGCGCTTCTTCAACCGATCCACCTTTGGTTTCTGCTCCAATGCCTTACACCACACTTCTTCTTGCGTGTCTCATGAACCAGAATCTCAACACCTAACCAGGCTGCGCTTCTTCAACCGGTTTCACACACAAAACATCTCTCCATGGTCAGGAACATACAGACTCTGTAGGCTCTGAACTCATGGGCCTTTTTCTCCATGGACATGAATATGCATCTTGTGCAGGCTCTGAACAACATGGGCAAAGTCTTCTTCTTTGTCTTGATTTGATGATGGACAGAGACAACACTTTTGTACCTGAAACATCACTCAAACTCCAGCAAGAATCAGACCACACACACTAGGATGAGACCTTGGTAACTTACCAATCCTGATCCCAATGCTTTAAGAAAATGCAATGGACAGAATCTAAACAACTCATTCAGTTCAAATCCATGCAACCAATTCACTAAATGCTCAGGTATGATAACTCATCAATTACAAGGCATCTAGGCTCAATTTATCACACATATGACAATAGCAGAATGCAATGACAATTTATGACAGTAGCATAGACTAGACAACTCATCTAATCCAGCTACACAACTATGAATGCAACACATGGCCAGAAAACTCTCCTAGACCTTTAACAATGCAACAAGACAGACACTGAGACTAAGCAACTCACTTAGGCCAGAGACAACACAAAGAATTATTCTAGGACAGAAACTAGACATTACCATGCTAGCAAACTTAATCACTCCTAGAACAATACACACACAACTCTTTAGTATCATGGGACAGAAACTAGGTGCAATAACTCTAGTACCATTAAAATGTCCCAAAGATACTAAACACATACACAACACAACCAGAAATAATTTAAGCAATTAAACAGGCTCTTATTAGAGTTTAGGAGGTTAACTTACAACCAAGGAACCTGAGCTAGTTCCTTGAACCTCCATGGCTATGAATCACTTGAATTTGAAGGGCTTGTGGTGTGGATTGACTGTCCAATACCTCCTCTTCTTGATTCTCTCCTTCTGGTCAAGGAGACACTTCAAACCCCTCCTATTCTCTTGCTGGTCGTGGGTTTTGTTGGTCAGAAACAGAGCTTCAGCATGGCTGGCCAGAGAATGATTAGAACAGCTTAGCTTTAATGCTTCTTTAGTGACCTTTCTCCAAGAATGGTTTCTTCCATGGATTATCTTCAGCATGGACTAGATGAGGTGGTTTGGCTTCTTCTTTGGACTCCTTGAATCTACTGAAGTCGCCATTTCCTTTGATCTCTCCATCTTAGAGAGTTTGGACCAGTGGACAATAGAATGTACCAACTGGTTTTGCAAGAAACAGAGCTTGAAACTGAAACTTTGATGAAGCTTGCTGGACTGAGCTGAAGCTTTCTTGAGTTACAGAGACTTGTATACTGTCCTATCTTGAGTTCTGGAGAGATTCTTCCCTCTTGGAAGACCTTTTGACCAGTGGATAAAGAGATGTAGCAGAAACTGTTTTGGAGACAGTTTTGAGAAGATGATGATTTGCGGAAGCTATGAAGGTTTCAGGAGCTTGGAAGCTCTGATACCATGTGAGAATAGACAGATTCTGGTGTGTGAGTGATGTAGAAACAGAGTGTGGTCGAAATTATCTAGAAGAGACTGATGAGAGTAAAGGAGAATCAAGGAGAATGCTGCTGGAGAACTAAGAGATTAAGAGAGTATTAGTGAGTATCTGAGAGAGATTAAGTGAGAGTGAGAATCACAGAGAGTATGGACGAGATTAAGAGAGTAAAGAGTGTGGGGAGAGTGAAGTAACAAGAGAATATTGAAGAGAGAGAGAACTCCCCTCTGCCTTAGAGGTTTCACAATACACATGGGGTGGCTATATAGCCAGATTACAAATTGCAAGAGAATAAATAAATATTAAAGTACAAATCTACTAAACAAATATTATTGTAGGGTTTCTGATGAAGCCAGGAGGATGCAGACAAGGTGAATCTCGACCAGAGGGAGTAGATAGTGACAGGAGAGAGATGGGCACAGTCTGGTTGAGTGAAAGTGACAGGTCCAAACTGCTTTCTTCTTAGGCAGAACATGTGACTTTTATTCATAATTAAATCTCCACTTGCCTCAGCTCTCTTCAACGGTCTGATGCTCCATTTAAACTTCAAATATGCTTCAGAATATTAATCTGGACGAGTTCCCACCTTCCTTGCCTTCCAAGTCACTCTAGGTTAAGTTTGGTTACTTGGAAGCCAAGACTGTACGGACTGCCTTGTGTAGCAAGGTTGTACAGACCAAACTCTTTTCAGGTATCTATTCTTCTCTTTGTTTTCTTTATTTCTTTGGATCATGAACCAGCTTCTTCTTCTGGTCATTCTCTTCTCTATCTCAACAGAATGAACTCACAGACTTTAGTACTTGCAGCCTTTGGGAAGATATCAGCTAACTGGTCTTCACTTCTTGTATAGCATGGTAGGATGATCCTTTGCTCCACAGCCTGCCTGACCTTATGACAATCCACCTCAATGTGTTTGGTTCTCTCATGAAACACATTGTTGGATGCTATGTGTATTGCAGCTTGATTATCACAATGCATTGTGATTGGTGATGTAGTCTCTATACCCAAGTCTCTTAGCAGGTTCTTGATCCAAATGAGTTCACTAGTAAGCTTCCTCATTGCTCTATATTCAGCCTCAGCACTTGAACATGATACCACCTTCTGCTTCTTGCTCTTCCAAGTGACTAAGTTTCCTCCAATGAAAGTGCAATAGCCTGTTGTAGACCTCCTGTCTACTCTATCACCAGCCCAATCTGCATCACAATACCCCACAATCTCTGTGTTCTTGTTGCAACCCATCCATACAAATTGCAAGAGAATAAATAAATATTAAAGAACAAATCTACTAAACAAATATTATTGTAGGGTTTCTGATGAAGCCAGGAGGATGCAGCCAAGGTGAATCTCGACCAGAGGGAGTAGATATTTACAGGAGAGAGATGGGCACAGTCTGGTTGAGTGAAAGTGACAGGTCCAAACTGCTTTCTTCTTAGGCAGAACAGTGACTTTTATTCTTAATTAAATCTCCACTTGCCTCAGCTCTCTTCAACGGTCTGATGCTCCATTTAAACTTCAAATATGCTTCAGAATATTAATCTGGACGAGTTCCCACCTTCCTTGCCTTCCAAGTCACTCTAGGTTAAGTTTGGTTACTTGGAAGCCAAGACTGTACGGACTGCCTTGTGTAGCAAGGTTGTACAGACCAAACTCTTTTCAGGTATCTATTCTTCTCTTTGTTTTCTTTATCTCTCAGATCAATGGACCACACTCAGCCATGCTTCTTTCTTCTCCATTCTAATAATGACTTCGTTCACAAGACTATATGAACCAGTCTCAACTTGGAGTATCCGGATCACTCCTTCTTCTTCTTCTTGTTTCTTAATTTCTTTGGATCACGAACCAGCTTCTTCTTCTGGTCATTCTCTTCTCTATCTCAACATTTTGCACTCTAATGATTTTAAAACTTGTTGGGAAGAGATGTAAAGGTTAGTCTTACTTGCCTTGTTACCTTTGTCCATCTCTTTTTGCATGTCTAGGACTTGCTGTGGTGTCAAAGGAGCAAGGTTGTGCTTGAGGTTGTTGTGAGTGAAGCTGTAGAAGTTGGTGCGGCCATTGTGGATTGTCTCCTTGTCAAACTGCCAAGGTCTCCCCAGCAGGAGGTGTCCAGCTTGCATAGGAACAACATCACAAGTCACCTGATCAGCATATCTGCCTATGCTGAATGGAATCACCACTTGTTCACCAATCTTCAACTCAGTCTCATCATTTAACCACTTGAGCCGGTATTGCTTTGGATGCTTGGTCTTCTTGAGGCCTAACGTTTCAACCAAGTACTTGCTAGAAACATTAGTACACGAGCCACCATCAATGGTCAGACTGCATACCTTAGAGTCTATGGTGCATCTAGTGTGGAAAATGTTTTTCCTTTGAATGGTTTCTGGCTCAAACATAGCACTTAGGGCTCTCCTGGTCACAAGTATCTCTCCCTCATCTGGATAGTCAGTGATCCCTGTTAAAATAAAGAAAGGAATGACCAGAAGAAGAAGCTGGTTCATTATTGAAAGAGAGTTCATCAAGAGAAGCCAATTTGGTTCTGTCCGTACAGACTTGCTCCACAAGCAACATCTTGACCTAATTTACCTTGCAAGGCAAGAAAAAGAGTGGGAAGGCTTAAGGGACGTTGATAACCTCCAGAAACCGAAGGATACTCAGTTTGAATTCAAAAGGAAGGATCTGGTTTGAATTAGGCAGAGAAAAGTCACATGGGTGCATAAGGAGTTGTAGCAGACCTGTCACTATCACCATGGAGACCACACCCTGCTTCCTGTCCCTTTCTTCTCTTCCTGGACGAGCCAGACCTTGGCGGTATCCCCTTTGGCCTCTTCTCATTCTCTAAATAATTATTTGTTTATGTTTTCATGTTTTAGTAATTGTTTAATCATGTGTATTGCCTATTTAAAGGCTTCTCCATCACTTGTAACATTTAACTAGAATCAATAGACAAGTTTCTCTCTCTAATTTCGTGTGCTCTCTCTCCCTTGCTTGTGTCTAAACAATATTCACAATGTAAGGAGTTAAGTATTATGGTTTAGAGGCTGCCTTAGCTCTTTCTCTCTTAAGGCAGCCTAATACTTGTCAAACTCACTCTAAACTCTTCTTTATCTATTGTCTTAAACTTAAACTCTAGCTTACTGACTCTAAATCCCATTCATCTAAGTACACAAACTCTAAGTGTTGTGTTACGTCTCAAGGATAGATTCATACTAGAGAGTTTCTGCTTCATAAAACCAGTTTACTATCTAGGATTCTTGGTTATATAGTAAGCTGTGTATGAGGATTCAACCACAAGTTGGTTGTCTCTTCCTTTGTATGGTGAGTTCATGTTGCTTCATTAAAGGGGATTCAATTACAAGTTAACTGAATACTCTCTTGACATGAGACAAACACTCATGAATTCCAACATGGTATCAGAGCTTTGTTGCTCTTTTTTGGGAATAAACTCACCTCTTTTATCTCTGTTTTGTGTATATAAATCCTTTCTCTCCCACTCTGATATTGTGTTAGCTTGGTCAGTACTTGTTAGTATCTTGAATCAAGCTTGAGGAAGAGAAAGATTTCAAAAATGATTCACCATTATGCTTTATCCATTGGATAATAGCTTTCTCTTAATGGAGCATCTCTTTGACCAGTGGACAAACTGTTTTGATCCATTGGATTCATTGTTGTCTAAGCCACAGAAACACTTGTTCATGTGTTATTCTGTTGGTTCTTTTGTTGCAAGCCCTGGAAACCATCTGTTCATGAGTTATTCCAGTGGCACATGTCTAAGATCAGTGAGCAAATTAATTGTTCAATGGTCCATTGTGTTTCAGCTAATAAAGCACCAAACTCTTGATGAGTATTGGATGCTCCTGGCTGTTTTTGCTTCCGCAAAACTCAGGAAAACAGAGCAAAACTCTGTCCATTAGAACTCTTGAGCAATTCTCTATTCTATATTCTCTATTCTCTCATTCTCTAATTATCCAGGTTACTTATTCTCCAGGTTACTTATTCTCTATCATTCTTCCATTCTCTGGCTACTAATACTCTGGTTACATCATTCTCTACTCTCTACTTATACTCTGGTTACTTATACTCTGGTTATTGATGAGGTCATGGACCAGAACCAAGCTCCCATCACCATTCCTAAGGTCACAGAAGGCCCCATGACCCGTTCCAAGGCTAGGAGGCTCAAGGATGGATTCATACTTGTTGTTCAAGCTATCCTAGACAATATGGACGAATCACTAAACATGCCAATAGCTCAACCCACCAAAGTAGAGCATATCAACGAGTTAAGTGATGACTTGAGCAATGCCTTTGCGCAACTCAATATCACTCCAGGTAAGGAAGCTCATTTGGCTGAAACTGACAAGGATGGTTATGTGGCAGGAATGGATGTGGAAGAAGACCCCATTCCTGATGAAGAAGGCCTTAAAGACTCAAGTATTAAAGTACCAGAAATAGAAGACCAAGTCATGAGTTCTACCAAGGTTGATCCAGACGCCCTCAAGATCAACTACCTAGCAAAGAAGGCCAACACTGAACCAAGGGAAGTCTTTACCTTATTTACACTTTGTGCAGGTAAGATGGGTCAGTCTAGTGGTTCCTAGAACTCGCCTATCCCACAAGCAACCAGGGTTCGAGGCCAAGACTTAGCTTAGGCCTTATTTTCTTTTATTTTGCAACTTTCTTTTTTGGTCTTAAACCGGGCAATGTTAGTTTTCTATTTTCTTGTTTAAACCCTAAGTCCTGTCGTTTTGAGTCTTTTTCCTTTTCTTGAGTCGACCATTAGGTCAAGGCTGAAGGACTATTAATAAAGTCCCACACGCAGCCATTGTAACACACAACTTTTTACCCTAGATCAATATACGAGTCAGTTTGCCCCCTAAAGCAAGCCGCAGCCGACTTCTTCTCTCTTGTGAGATTCAAGTGAGCAGAGTCTTGAACTATATCAAGGATCCATCATCATCCTTGTGGTGTTCTTCGTTCCATCATCTTCATCATCAATCAATCCAACAAGAGAGAGCGTGCAAGCCAGCTTGTTAGATTCCATCCACACTTGATCTCTCATCCGGTTAGGTGTTCATCAAACGACCATCCTTTGTTCTCAAGAGAGTGCGTGAAAGCCAGCTTGAGAATCCATCATCACCACCCTTCCAAAGACTCCTCCGAGTCTTATATCATTTGGTATCAGAGCCAAAGGTTCCTACCTTTGGTTTTTCTTACCCTCTATCCTTAGATCGTTTGTTTCTCTTGTTCCTTTAGCTTATTAAAACGAAAACCCAAAAATATTTGCTTCTGTTATTGTTTATTGTCGTGCAAGTTAATTATAAAAACCCATAAAAAGTATTTGAGTTGCACCTAGTTGCCTGCTTAGGATTGATACCCGTTTGAAAGAAAAGAAAAACCATAAAGAGTTCATTGTCCTTGCTAGTGTTCGTGTAGTTCATAACTTGTTATCTTATCAGAACTCGAGTTTACCTTGCTCAATAGGTTGTTAGATCTTTAAAATTTCGAAAAGCCAAAAAAATTTAGTTTCTTTCCTTTTTTCGACCACCCGATATTCCTTTTGGTCGAAGTTTCCTTTTTAGTTTAAAACCCTAGCGGCTGGTTCCTTGTTTCTTTTGTTTTCGAAAAACCCTAAAGAAAATTTCCTTTTTCCTCTTTACCTTTTTACTTAGTCCAAAAAAAAGGGAGTTTTCCATTTCGAATTAGAAACCCTTTTTAGTTACCGTTGGTATTTAACCTTTTGTTGTTTTTGAGTGAGTCTAGTACATCAGCCGAGCAATGGGAGACCTTGGAACCGATGGAGTTAACCACCCTCCAACCATGGAGCAGATCATGACGGCTATGAGAGACGAGATGAGGGCTGTCATAGGAGAGTTTGGCCAGCAGGTCAATGCCAGACTGAACCGACTGGAGCAACCTCAAAGGAGAGGCCCAATCCGCAACCAAAACCCCAATCCGGACGATGAAGATGGGGATGATGAGAGCATGCCCAGCCTAGAGGAAGAAGATCCTCTCCAAAACCGCAATCCTAGGAGACAGGATCCCCTTAGGAACAACCGAGCTAGAGAGGTACACACTAGAGAACAAAACAAAGACATTAAACTAGTTCCTCCTACTTTTGCAGGTAAGTCCAATCCGGAAGTGTACCTGGACTGGGAGAAACGCCTAGAATACATTTTTGAATGTTATGGCTATGGAGAGAACAAGAAGGTGGCCTTAGCAGCAGCTCAACTCACTGAGAATGCCCTGGCATGGTGGGACAGGAATGTAGCTGAAAGAAGAAGGAACCGATTTGGGGCAGTCACAACTTGGACTGACATGAAATACCTCTTGAGGTTGAGGTATGTTCCTGATTATTACCACAGAGACTTACAAAAACGTTTTCGCAAGTTATCTCAGGGTAATAGGTCAGTAGAGGAATACTTTGAAGAGTTTGAGAACGTAATGCATTCACTTGAGTTGGAAGAATCCAAGGAAGCCTTGATGGCTCAATTCATTGATGGACTCCAAGAACGTATCTCCAGGAAGGTGGAAAGAACTCAATATAGTGGGCTGCATGAGCTCATGCATCTAGCCGTGCAGATTGAGCAGCAGATCAAACGCAAGACAGCCAATGCTGGACGTGCCAGAACAACTGCACCATGGGCATCTAATGTCAACAAACCAACCGACAAAGGTAAGGCTGTAGAGATTGATTCTCGGTTCAAAGGTAAGGGTAGTGAGCCAAATAAAGGTCCTAGACAAGAGCATAATAAGATCACTAACCAACAAAGAACTCGAGATATTACTTGTTTTAGATGTCAGGGGCGAGGTCATATGGCTAAAGAATGCCCAAACCAGAGGGTCATGACCATCACTGCCAATGGAGACTATGAGTCTCAAGATGAAGCTGACATGGAAGAGATTGAGTCAGGAGAAGAAGTGGAGTATCCGGACACGGGAGAAATGTTGGTTACCCGGAGAGTGTTGAGTGTGACCATCAACCCAGAGGAGAAGGCTCAAAGAGAAAACCTCTTCCACACTCGTTGCACCATCAAAGCTAAGGTATGTAACTTGGTGATAGATGGAGGATCTTGTACTAACGTGGCTAGCAAGTACATGGTGGACAGGTTAGGTCTTGAAACAACCAAGCATCCCCGGCCATATAGGCTGCAATGGTTAGACAACAAGACTGAGTTGAAGGTCACCGAGCAAGTCAACATCCCTTTTAGTGTTGGCAAGTATCAAGATGAAGTCTTATGTGATGTAGTTCCAATGCAAGCCGGCCATATCCTATTAGGAAGACCATGGCAGTTTGATAGAGCCACCTTTCACAATGGCCGAACCAACTACTACTCTTTCAAATTCAAGGACCGCAAATACAACTTAGCCCCTCTTAGCCCATCCGAAGTGCAAGAGCTCCAAGCTAAGATGAACAAGGAGGATCAGGTAAGTAAGACTAACCTTATGATTTCTCCTGGTTCTATCATTAAGACTCTAAGTGCCAAGGGCACCGTGCTGCTAATGATTCTTAAAGAGTGTCTAAGTATAGGAAACCAGGAACTCCAACTTCCACCACAAGCCCAAGCCGTGCTAGACCAAATTTCAAGATGTGTTTCCTGATGAGATACCAGCCGGGCTGCCACCTATCAGGGGGATAGAGCACCAGATAGACCTTGTTCCCGGTTCTGCCTTGCCAAATAAACCAGCTTATAGGATGAACCCAGAGGAGACAAAGGAGCTGGAGAAGCAAGTGCAAGACCTCATGGCCAAAGGATACATCCGAGAGAGTCTAAGTCCTTGTGCTGTGCCAGTCCTACTAGTTCCCAAGAAGGATGGGTCATGGAGGATGTGTGTGGATTGTAGGGCCATCAACAACATTACCATCAAGTATAGGCACCCCATCCCACGTCTGGATGACATGCTTGATGAATTGAGTGGAGCCACCATCTTTTCTAAGGTTGATCTGAGGAGTGGATACCACCAGGTGAGAATGCGTGAAGGAGACGAGTGGAAGACTGCTTTCAAGACAAAGCAAGGTCTATACGAGTGGTTGGTCATGCCCTTTGGCTTAACCAATGCACCAAGCACTTTCATGCGTCTCATGAATCAGGTTCTTAGGGCCTTTATAAGTAAATTTGTTGTTGTCTATTTTGATGACATACTTATTTACAGTAAGGGCTTAGATGACCATCTTAAACATTTAGAACTTGTGTTACTTACACTTCGGAAGGAAGGTCTATATGCCAACCTAAAGAAGTGCACCTTTTGTACTGACCAACTTGTCTTCTTAGGTTTTGTAGTAAGCAAACAGGGCCTACAAGTAGATGGAGAGAAGGTCAAAGCCATTCAAGAATGGCCCACACCAACCACCATTGGTCATGTTAGGAGTTTCCACGGATTAGCCAGCTTCTATAGGCGTTTTGTGAGGGATTTCAGCACCATAGCTGCCCCCTTAACTGCTGTGATCAAGAAGAATGTTCCTTTCTCATGGGGACACGCTCAAGACGTTGCATTCAACACCTTAAAGGTCAAGCTGACCCAGGCACCAGTTCTAGCCCTTCCTGATTTTGATGAGATGTTTGAGGTCGAGTGTGATGCATCCGGAGTAGGCATAGGGGCTGTACTGCACCAAAGGAGGAAACCAGTGGCCTTTTTCAGTGAAAAACTAAGTGGTGCAACCCTCAACTACCCTACCTATGATAAGGAGTTGTACGCCTTAGTGAGGGCTCTAGAGACCTGGCAACATTACTTGCTATCCAAGGAATTCATCATCCATACCGACCATGAAACTCTCAAGCACCTGAGAGGTCAGACGTCACTCAAGAGAAGACATGCTAAGTGGCTGGAGTTTATTGAGACCTTCCCCTATGTCATTAAGTACAAGAAGGGAAAGGAGAATGTGGTTGCTGATGCTTTATCCAGGAGGCACGCACTGATCACTACCATGGATGCAAAGGTGCTGGGATTTGAACACATTAAGGAGTTGTACCAAGAGGACCCGGAGTTGAAGGAGGCTTTCCAGTCATGTGGAAAGGGAGCTTTCCAAGCCTATCATTTGCACGAGGGGTTTCTATTCAGAGACAAGAGGCTTTGCATACCTCAGTGCTCAATGAGGGACCTCATCCTTCAAGAAGCACACGGTGGGGGTCTTATGGGACACTTTGGAGTAGACAAGACCTTGGCTATTGTAACTGACCATTTCTTCTGGCCGCACCTCAAGAGAGATGTGGAGAGGCATTGTGCTAGATGTGTACCTTGCCACAAGGCCAAGTCCAGGTCACACCCACATGGTCTATATTTACCTTTACCAATTCCTAATGCTCCTTGGGAGGATGTTTCTATGGATTTTGTCTTAGGTTTACCCAAGATTAAACACAAGGATTCAATCTTTGTGGTGGTGGACCGCTTCTCCAAGATGGCCCACTTCATTCCATGTGACAAGACCAATGATGCCACTCAAACCGCAAACCTATTCTTTAAGGAAGTGGTGCGTTTACATGGGTTACCAAGGACTATTGTGTCTGACCGAGACACTAAATTCCTGAGCCATTTCTGGAGGACCCTGTGGAAGAAGCTTGGCACCAAACTACTCTTCTCCACGACCTGTCATCCTCAAACAGAAGTGGTAAACCGAACCCTATCTACCTTACTTAGAGTAACACTTGGTAAAAACTTGAACACTTGGTTAGACTGCATACCCTTAATTGAGTTTGCTTACAACCATGCTACTCATTCTGCTACTAAGATGTCACCCTTTGAAGTTGTTTATGGTTTTAATCCACTAACCCCTTTGGATCTTAAGCCAATTCCACAAGTTGAGCAAGTTAATCAGGATGGCCTAAAGAAAGGGGAAGCTGTGAGGAAGTTACATCAGAAGGTCCGGGAGAACATCATCAAGAAAACTGAGGACTACAAGAGGAGAGCTGACAAGAAACGCAAGGAGATGACCTTTGAACCCGGAGAATGGGTCTGGCTCCACATGAGGACCGAGAGGTTCCCACAGAAAAGAAGTTCTAAACTAGCACCGAGAGGGGATGGTCCATTCAGAGTGTTGGAAAAGATCAATGACAATGCCTACCGCCTAGAACTTCCAGGTGAGTTCAACATTTCCCATACGTTCAATGTTGCTGACTTGTCTCCTTATCTTGCAGATGAACCAGTTTTGAGGTCAAAACCTTCTGAAGGGGGAGGGAATGATGAGGTCATGGACCAGAACCAAGCTCCCATCACCATTCCTAAGGTCACAGAAGGCCCCATGACCCGTTCCAAGGCTAGGAGGCTCAAGGATGGATTCATACTTGCTGTTCAAGCTATCCTAGACAATATGGACGAATCACTAAACATGCCAATAGCTCAACCCACCAAAGTAGAGCATATCAACGAGTCAAGTGATGACTTGAGCAATGCCTTTGCGCAACTCAATATCACTCCAGGTAAGGAAGCTCATTTGGCTGAAACTGACAAGGATGGTTATGTGGCAGGAATGGATGTGGAAGAAGACCCCATTCCTGATGAAGAAGGCCTTAAAGACTCAAGTATTAAAGTACCAGAAATAGAAGACCAAGTCATGAGTTCTACCAAGGTTGATCCAGACGCCCTCAAGATCAACTACCTAGCAAAGAAGGCCAACACTGAACCAAGGGAAGTCTTTACCTTATTTACATTTTGTGCAGGTAAGATGGGTCAGTCTAGTGGTTCGTAGAACTCGCCTATCCCACAAGCAACCAGGCTTCGAGGCCAAGACTTAGCTTAGGCCTTATTTTCTTTTATTTTGCAACTTTCCTTTTTGGTCTTAAACCGGGCAATGTTAGTTTTCTATTTTCTTGTTTAAACCCTAAGTCCTGTCGTTTTGAGTCTTTTTCCTTTTCTTGAGTCGACCATTAGGTCAAGGCTGAAGGACTATTAATAAAGTCCCACACGCAGCCATTGTAACACACAACTTTTTACCCTAGATCAATATACGAGTCAGTTTGCCCCCTAAAGCAAGCCGCAGCCGACTTCTTCTCTCTTGTGAGATTCAAGTGAGCAGAGTCTTGAACTGTATCAAGGATCCATCATCAGCCTTGTGGTGTTCTTCGTTCCATCATCTTCATCATCAATCAATCCAACAAGAGAGAGCGTGCAAGCCAGCTTGTTAGATTCCATCCACACTTGATCTCTCATCCGGTTAGGTGTTCATCAAACGACCATCCTTTGTTCTCAAGAGAGTGCGTGAAAGCCAGCTTGAGAATCCATCATCACCACCCTTCCAAAGACTCCTCCAAGTCTTATATCAGTTACTTATACTCTCTGGTTACTTAAATCTCTATTCTCACAATCTTGTTTAGAATCTGCCTAAGGTTGTGAAACTGCTTGAAGTTAAGCTGTCTTGAAAGAATAGTCTTGCTTCTGTCCTTAGGAAAATTGATTGTGTTGTTGCCTGAATGCTTAGTCTTGTTGATTAGGATTCAGAGAGTGTTTCTAGGATAGAATCATGAAGATATCTGTCCATTGCTTGTTTGAAATGTGTTTTTAAGATCAGACTTGGTGAAAACCCATGATCTGATCTCTTGTTGCTACTGATGCTTGTCTTAGTGTTTGTTGACAGGCTGCCCATGTTAATCAGAGCCTACACTTGATGTATATTCCTGACCATGGAGATTGCCCACTGCCCATCAACACTTTGGACACTGATTGGGTCCATTAACTCCCAAGATGGTTGAGAGGATGAATGGAGCAGTGGAGAGATTGCTCAGAAGTTACTTACCTGATGCCAAGAGGGTGGACAGGAAGTAAACTCAAGAGAAAAGGCCACAATTCAAGCCAAGAGGGCTGTAGTCTCAAGGCATTGGTGATCATCACTGGCTCTCATCTTCCAAGCTTGACCACATACTCTCATTATCTGGACTAGATTGAGGAGGGGTATTAATATGAGAAGCCAGTGTCCATCTTCTTATGCAAGGGAAGTACCTAAACTATACTTATTCTTGTTTAAATAGGTTTGCCCTTGAGAATTGATGCAAGTGTGTGTACATTGTTTGAATCAGGTACTTGGAACTCATGAGAAAAGTCTGGTCGTGGATTAAACCCTTTGATGATGGCAGGATATCAGAAGAAAGGGGGAGACAAAGAACCAGCCACATGGAGAGTTCCAAGCAGTTTTGAGTGTGAAGCAAGGAAGGCATTGGTGCCTGCTTGCCATTGAAATTAGGCCATGATCCAGGGTTTATGAGTCCCTAAACTTGATCATAAGACTCATAAACCCACTGGCCAATCCCTAGGCTGAGGGTGGGGTGCACTCTTTTTCCCTAAGTATGGTTTTATCCCAAGTGGTTTTCCATACTTAGGTTTTTAATGAGGCAAGTACTCTAAGTTCCAAGCTTGCCCAAGGATCTCCTATGGTCAACCTTGAGGGGGAGTGTTAAAATAAGAAAGGAATGACCAGAAGAAGAAGCTGGTTCATTATTGAAAGAGAGTTCATCAAGAGAAGCCAATTTGGTTCTGTCCGTACAGACTTGCTCCACAAGCAACATCTTGACCTAATTTACCTTGCAAGGCAAGAAAAAGAGTGGGAAGGCTTAAGGGACGTTGATAACCTCCAGAAACCTAAGGATACTCAGTTTGAATTCAAAAGGAAGGATCTGGTTTGAATTAGGCAGAGAAAAGTCACATGGGTGCATAAGGAGTTGTAGCAGACCTGTCACTATCACCATGGAGACCACACCCTGCCTCCTGTCCCTTTCTTCTCTTCCTGGACGAGCCAGACCTTGGCTGTATCCCCTTTGGCCTCTTCTCATTCTCTAAAGAATTATTTGTTTATGTTTTCATGTTTTAGTAATTGTTTAATCATGTGTATTGCCTATTTAAAGGCTTCTCCATCACTTGTAACATTTAACTAGAATCAATAGACAAGTTTCCTCTCTAATTTCGTGTGCTCTCTCTCCCTTGCTTGTGTCTAAACAATATTCACAATGTAAGGAGTTAAGTATTATGGTTTAGAGGCTGCCTTAGCTCTTTCTCTCTTAAGGCAGCCTAATACTTGTCAAACTCACTCTAAACTCTTCTTTATCTATTGTCTTAAACTCTAGCTTACTGACTCTAAATCCCATTCATCTAAGTACACAAACTCTAAGTGTTGTGTTACTTCTCAAGGATAGATTCATACTAGAGAGTTTCTGCTTCATAAAACCAGTTTACTATCTAGGATTCTTGGTTATATAGTAAGCTGTGTATGAGGATTCAACCACAAGTTGGTTGTCTCTTCCTTTGTATGGTGAGTTCCTGTTGCTTCATTAAAGGGGATTCAGTTACAAGTTAACTGAATACTCTCTTGACATGAGACAAACACTCATGAATTCCAACAATCTCTTCATCAGTGCCAGCCGTTTCTTCTTCAGCCTCTTCTTGAGTCTCATATCCTCCATCTTCTCTGAGGATCATTACTCTCTGGTTAGGACAGTCTCGGGCATAATGTCCTTTCCCTTGACATTTGTAGCAAGTAATGTCACGGTTCCTAGGTGCAGCACCCTTTCCTTGATCAGTCTTGTTGCTCTTGGAAACCTCTGGTGCTGGATTCTTCTTGAACCGGCTCTCCACTTCAATGGACTTGCCTTTGTCATTGTTCTTTTGTACTGGTGGTGTCCAAGTACTCTTGCTTCTACTGGTGGCTATGGTCTTCCTCTTGATGTGTTGCTCGGCTTGAATAGCATAGTGCAACAAGTCATGGAAGTGCTCATAGTTTTGCCTTTCCACCTTTCTTGTAATCCGGTCTTGTAAACCATCTAAGAATTGTGCCATCAAGGTCTCCTCAGAGTCTTGTACCTCCAGACGGTTCCTGAGTGCATCAAACTCCTCATAGTATTCTTCTACTGACGTGTTCCCTTGAGTGAGCTTCCTGAACCTCTTTTGCAAGTCTCTGTAGTAGTAACTTGGCACATATCTCTTCCTCAATAAGGCTCTCATGTCATCCCAAAGAGTAATATGACCACGTCTAAGCCTTCTCCTTTCTGAAGTCTCCCTATCCCACCATGACAAGGCAGTGTCAGTGAGTTGGGCAGCAGCTAGAGAGATCTTCCTTGCCTCCGAGTAGTTATAGTAATCAAAGATGTATTCCATCCTTGTCTCCCAGTCTATGTAAGCATCAGGGTTAACCTTTCCAGCAAAGGTTGGTGGCGTGAGCTTCAAGTCTTTGCCTCCCTGCCATGGATGCTCTTCTTCTTGATCATAGTTTCTGCCCCGGTTCCTTCCTCTATCTCTGGCATTCCTCCTAGGTGGAGGGTGTTGCTCTTCTTCTTCCAGACTAGGCATATCACTATCAGTCCCATCTTCTTCTGGTGGGTTCTCTTGTCTCCTTTGTTGGCCTCTTGCCGGGTTGTGGTTTGGGTTATTGGCCTGAGCTTGTTGGTTCTGCTCCAGCCGAGCCATCCTCTCACTTATGGATTGCATAGTAGCTAGGAGTTGAGCTATGGTCGCAGCATCAGTGGATGAAGTGCTATCTCCCATTGCTTATTCCTACAATGACTTTCAAGAACAAGTGAAAATATGGGAAATGGAAATTGAACAAGTAACAATATGCAAGGATATGGTTGATCTAATGCAAATGAATGTGTAATGGACCAACCTTAGGGTATAACAACACGCAAGGATGTATGCAGCACAAGTTATGTCCTAAGTTCCAATTAAGGAAAGTTCGACCACCCAAAATGTGAATGTGTATGATATGCTTTTTTTTTGTAAGTTTAAAATGTAATGCGAAATTAACTGAGATTAAAAGACTATGGTAAAGCAGTAAATCTTTGTTTTTTTTTGAATATTCGAGTATGATGCAAGAAAGGAAACCGAGTATATGCTAGATATGCAATAGGGAAATAAATCGGAAACTAGATGCAAGTATTAAATCCTAACACTTTTTTTGGCTTTTTCTTCAAGGAAAACGAATTAAACTCAAGGCAACTCGTCTCCTATCTCTTTTCTTTTCGTGACTAATGAACTAAGAACTTAACAACTACAATGGCAGAAATCAAAAACGCAAGCAAAACACTAACTTTTTATGGTTTTTCTTAACAGAATGAAACGATCTAATAGAAAAAGAAAGAGTTAACCTGAATGGAAGCCTTTCGGCTCTGATACCAAAAATGATATGGGCACGGGAAGCACCCTTCTCAGCCTGGTTGGATAGAGGACAAGTATCAAGCTTGCTGGATGGAATGGTGGAGTGAATGGAAAGAGATCTGCAGATGGGATGGAATGAGAGGAGATTCGCTTGCTTGCTCTTAGAACGGATTGATGGAGGATGGAAGAGTAACAAATGGTCGTGTAACCAACTTGCTATCTCACTGGATGGAGGATGACGTGAAGATGGAGTGTGGATCCAAGCTGCTTGTTCGTATAAACAACTCAACAAGGACAAGGGATGGAGATGGAGTGAATAGATTGAAGAACTCAATCAGATGGATCGAAAGTCGCCACAAACTCTATTGAATGAGCTTGATAAGACTAGGTTGCTCTCAATGCTGCTTCTCACACACACGGAAAGGCTTAGGGTTTTGCTAGGGGCAAACTGACTCATATATTTCAAAGTAGGTTAAGAATACAAGGCTGCTTATAGGGGCTTATATACTCGCCGATGCAGCTATGCCCTTCTAGGGGTCTTTGAAGCAAATTTAATACAATGACTCAATCTTAGGACCTAATAAAAAGCATAGGCTAAACAATGCCTTGTTTATTCGAAAATGAAATAAATAAATGACCCAAAACCTGCAAGGAAAATCAAGTAAATAAAATATTGAAATATGCTTACCTTACTTACCTTTCTGGTGGATTTGAATTGTGGTAAGGTAGCCGTTGGGGTTAGGAGAAGAGCAGAAGTGTGAAGTGTTGTCGATTAGAAAGCTTGGCTCCTCCCCTTGATACTCACCGTTTCACTTAAGTGGGGAGATGGTGAATAAGGAAACCATCTCTTTATGCGGAATGATAGACCATAGGATAGCATTATCTTTTGGACCGTCTTGTATAACATAAGGTTAAGTCTTCATAACCTCTGATCCGGAAATGGAGAGATTGTCTAGATGGTTTGTGATGTCATCTAAGTTGGGGTTGCTATTAGCCTTGGCAAACAATCCTATTGACCTTAATAAATAAAGAAGACAAGAAATAAAGAGGATGAGCTTACTTGGGAGAGAAGACATTAGTAACTTGACACACAAGGAAGCTCATCCGAGACCTAGAAGAAACGTGAGAGGCAAGGAAGAAAGAAGACATTAACTCGCCAAGTTTGAATATTCAAACTTGGAGGGAACCGGTGGAGACAAGAAAACCAAGGGGAGAATAGTTTATTAATAAAAAGGAGCATGTGCTCTCAGCAACTTGCCAGACAAGGAGCAGAACTGCAAGAGAATTGTTTATCCAGCAACTTGCCAGACAAGTTGCACTCGCCAACCTGCACATCCCACTTACCTGCCGAGAACATGCTTTACTTCTCCCACACCAGACAATCGATCCAGAATAGCATGGGTTGGTTATTATATGGTTTATATTGTTTATTACTGTATGGGCAGAAGGCATCTTATTGCTGTCTATTTAATACCTTGTAACCTCATTATTCAGAAGCAAGGAAAACAATCCTTCCTCATTCTTATTCTCTCTCGCAGACAAACACATAAACTCTCTCTCTCCTTTCTGGTTACGGATCAAACTCACTCTCTCTCTCGTGTTCTTGAGTGTTCTTAACATTATTCTTCATATTCTTACATGGTATCAGAGCCATTTGGCTCCTAAACCTAGTTTCCTTCCGCAAAACTACTCTATTCTCTTTCACTCTTTATTATTCTCATCCTTGAAACTTATTTCTCATCCGCAAATCTAAACTCAACTTTCTGAAATGGAGCAAAACAAAGCAATGATTATTCCGGTTACTCTAAAGGGAGTTAACTACCTTCTCTGGTCAAGATTAATCAAAAACGCCCTTGGTGGAAAAGGCTTATGGTCCCATATTACTTCAGGGGAAGCGCCAAAACAAACTATCCAAGGAGAAGATGGCAACGAGATCGTGGAGGCAGATGAAGGCAAATGGAGTCAAGAGGACTTTATGGTGCTGAACATCCTCCAGAGCTCACTTGATGGTCCCATAATGGAGGCCTACTCATACTGTGAAACCGCAAAGGAGTTGTGGGATACCCTCCAGAAGGTCTATGGAAACATATCCAACCTCAGTAGGGTCTTTGAAGTAAAGAAGGCTATCAACTGCCTGAACCAGGAAGATGCGGACTTCAATCAACACTTTGGTAAGTTCAGAGCTCTCTGGGCAGAACTGGAGATGTTGAGGCCAAGTACCACTGATGCAACCATTCTGAATGAAAGGCGTGAGCAAGATAAGGTATTCGGTTTACTCCTCACTCTCAATCCAGGATACAACGATCTCATCAAACATCTACTAAGGGCAGACAAGTTACCTACCCTTGAGGAGGTATGCGCCCAAATCCAAAAAGAGCAAGGCTCAGTGGGACTCTTTGGTGGAAAAGGCGACCTTAACATGGCTCACAAAGCTGAAGCCTCAGCCAATAAGGCGTATTTCAAACCAGAGAACAGGCGAATCACTTGCGAGCATTGCAAAAGGAATGGACATATGAAGAACCAGTGCTGGATTCTTCATCCTCACCTCCGACCTGTTGAGATGAAGAAATAAGATGTAAGAGGATATGAGTTATCAAGGATTCAAGATAACTTGGGAGTCAAGAATGTCTATACAACCTAGTGACCTAACGTGACTTGCAAGCAAAGAAAAGAGACCTAACGTGACTTGCAGGAGGAGAGACACTTGAAATAAACTAAGAAGACTATGGGGAGCTAATTCACGTGCAGAAGACACTCAGTATGGGTTCTGCCATCAATTGGGACCTGTCCCCTATGGGCACATTCAGTATGGGCATTAGTTTATTCCAGCATGGGTCACTTAGTTTATTACAGCATGGGTCTCTGAGTTTATTCCCTAGAATGTTTTCTTGTCTGCCTTCCCTTGTCTATTTAAGCTTGTATTCCAGCAGAAACTAAAACAAGTTGAATAAAAACATATTCTCACTTCTCTCTTGCTATTCTCACGGATTCTCTCCATTCTCTCTCTTGTTCTTGCTGTTCTTGAGCAAGTTCATCATGTTCTAGTCCTAAATTCACATTATTCTCTTAAATTAACATGGTATCAGAGCCAAGTTGCTCTTGAAACCTATTCTACTTCCGCAAAGCTCTCTGTTTCTCTCTCTTTCACGTTTATACTCTCTACTTGAATCTCTTCAACACGCAGCTTATTACCCAGAAGCTAATAACAGAAGAAGATGGAAAACACTAAACCCGTGACCATTCCAGTGACATTGAAGGGAGTTAATTACCTTCTGTGGGCGAGATTGGTGAAGATTGCCCTTGGAGGAAGAGGTTTATGGAGTCATGTCTCAAGTGCAGAAGCTCCAAAACAAACCGTCCAAGGAGAAGATGGAAAGGAGATAGTGGTGGTTGATGAAGGCAAATGGGCTCAAGAGGACTTCATAGTGACTTCTGTCATCCAAAACTCTCTGGATCCAGCTATTTTGGAAGCTTATTACTACTGTGAAAGCGCCAAAGAGTTGTGGGAAACTCTGTACAAAGTGTATGGTAATATATCAAACCTCACACGAATCTTTGAGGTAAAGAAAGCTATAAACTCTCTCAATCAAGAAGACATGGATTTTACTGTCCATTATGGGAAGTTTAGGTCACTATGGGCAGAGCTGGAGATGCTCAGACCGCATACCATAGAACCCTCTGTCTTGAATGAGAGGAGGGAGCAGGATAAGGTGTTTGGGTTGCTCCTCACACTGAACCCAACTTATAATGACCTAATCAAGCACATACTGAGAGCAGACAAACTACCAAGCCTTGAAGACGTGTGTGCTCAAATTCAGAAGGAACAAGGTTCCCTTGGTCTATTTGGAGGCAAAGGCGAGTTGATTATGAGTAACCAAGCTGAAGGACCAGTAGCCAACAAAGGAGTCTACAAACAAGATGATAGGAGGGTTATGACTTGTGATCACTGCAAGAAGAAGGGTCACATGAAGGATAAGTGTTGGATACTCCACCCTCACTTGAAGCCAAACAAGTTCAGAGAGCCACGGACCCAGTACCAAGATGCTAGAGCCCACTTCTCAACTGAAGGAGCTGAACCAGTGACTCCTTCCGGGTGCTTCCCAATATGCTCTAACACTGGTACGGGAAAGTCCATGGCAACAACTTCCTCCTACTCCACTGCAAGGTCCAACCATGATGAGAACGTTAAGAGGTCTGACCTGGATGCTCTCATCAAAGCCCTAAAGGAAAACTCTGGTAATCGTAACACCCTTGGCATCTCCCTTAATGCTTCATACACTGCTGGTATTGCTAGGAATGAATTAGGGACTACTAGAGCATTAGTTATTGACTCAGGTGCATCACACCATATGATTAGTGATTCAAACTTGATAACTAATATAAAGCCAACCCTAGGAAATGTTATGATAGCTAATGGTGATAGAGTCCCTATAACAGGTGTAGGTGATTTAAAACTATTCGATAAAGTGTCTAAAGCTTTCTATATGCCAACTTTCGCCTCTAACCTTCTGTCTGTTAGAAAGGCCACTACTGATTTAAATTGTCATATTACTTTCACCCCTAATGAAGTGTATTTTCAGGATATTGAAACCAGTAA
>CAJHQP010007726.1:0-30706 GCA_905132765.1 Moricandia arvensis
ACATGAATAGCTGCGCTGAAGAGTTCATGAAAGCTCTCGAACCATTCATGAAGGTAACAACAAAACCAGTACCATTAACTCCTGGTAACCAAACCGGTCCAATTGGGCTAAACCCGCTCACTGACACTCAAATACTCGAAATTCAAAGAGAGTTACATCTCAGACAACAAAACCAAGCTTACCGTCGTGGCTGCGGCACTAAACCAACCCCTATGAAGAAAACCGGCGTAACAAGACGGGTTAAACTATACCGAGGCGTTAGGCAACGTCACTGGGGCAAATGGGTTGCTGAGATTCGGTTGCCTAAACACCGAACCAGGTTATGGCTCGGTACGTTCAAAACCGCGGAAGATGCTGCATTAGCTTACGACCAAGCAGCTCATAAGATCAGAGGAGACAACACTCGTCTCAACTTCCCGGACATTGCTCGTCACGGAGAATATAAACAAACCTTGTCTCCTTCTGTCAACGCTAAGATCGAATCCATATGTAATAATAGCTTAGATAGTTCCTTGTCTGAGCTCAAGAAACCGGGGAAAACAGAGGAATGGTTCTTTGGTTTTGGTTACACGGTTCCTAAATTGGAGAAAGAACGTGAGTCTTCTCCTGAGTCGAATATAACGATGTTGGATTTCTCAAGCGAAAGGATGAAGGAAGTGAAGAAGAAACGGTTATGAGTGTGTCACAAGCTTATGTTTTTGATCTATTTAACGGAATACGTTTAGTGAAACCTATGTTTTATGTTTTCCTTATGATCTGATTTCTAATGGGCCATATTTATTGAGAAAACTCAGTATCTTTAAGTTTCGAGACGAGCCCACGTACTTGAACATTTGCTATTATCGTGGATTTAATAATTGTAACATTTGCCCCTTTTTTATTAGAGAAAACTGCCAAAAATCTTAGACTTATATAAAAAACCCCAAAAAAGTTCAAATTAAAATCATTTTAATCTCTATTTTAAAGCTTAATTTTTTGTTGACAAAATTGATTCAAATACAAAGAAGTTCATGTTTTTGTACCATTTTGAAAGATTTGAGTTTTAAATGATTTATCTCTTTAAAGCTTAATTGTTTTCACTTAATTACTTCAACAATATATATATTAATATCAGAACTGTTAAACAACATATGTCAAATCCACGAAATCAGATATCTACAAAAGTTGCAATCTATAAAATTTCAAGCAAAAACCATTAACATGATTATTTTGGGAGAAAACGTGGAAACGCATTTTCACCAACGCCACAAAATTACATTATAAGTAAAATGACAAAATGTGATTTTGCAATTACAAATCTATAAATTTGTAGTTTCATACAAAAAGTGCGTTTTTGTCATTTTATTTATATATAATGCCTGGAGGAAATACGAAATATCTAGATTTACGGCCACTTTTGACAAGAGTATTAAGATGGTTCTAAGGGTGTGAAAGTATATATATGAACTGCAACATTCAAATATCATCTGCAAAAGTTCCATAGAGAAGAAGAAGACTAATATAACAAGATGAAGAAAACACACCATATCTTTGTCCTACATTTCACTCAGTGACAATATAATCACACAACATGTCTCATTCTCTCATGAGCATGTCTCAATTTGGTTTCTCATCCTTTTGTTACTTCAGATGGCCCTTGATAAACCTTAATAATTAGGTGATTCAAAGTGCCATTTAACTATTGTTGGAATTTTAAGTAAAGATAAGAGGTAGCAGCAAACGGTGCCAGTCCACTGGTATCTGGTAATCTATAGAGGTCCATTGAATCATGATAAAAAAATTGATTAGATATTGATTAGCTACCTAATCTTGCCTATTAGATTAGCAATGAATTCATTGATCATATGGGATATTCTTTTGTTTCTGCTTTGACATTCTAAATGCAACCATTATTATTTTATTTTTAAAAGGATAAGCCATATATAGTCAACGAATTAGCGGTTTCATCTCGAGTTCTTTTTAGTTTTATGATTTACATATATTTCGCCTATAACTCAGATATGTGTCTTTGTTAAACTTAAGTGATGATACTTTTAAAAAAAACTAATAAAACCTAAGTGATTTTACAACTCCGATATATAGACCATTCACTGATATAAATCTATGTTCATTTGTAATCGTTGTTTGCTTAATAGAAATGATTAGTCGAGTTGTGCACTCCTGTATCTAAAATGATTGTTCGTAGACAACTTTGCATGTGAAATGATAGTAACTTTTCATTTCATGGTGAAACAAATTGATGGTTTTGATGATCAGTATTAAATCATCTTCAAAAAAGCCTTAAAAAGTAGAGAAGATTCACGAGAAACAATCTAAAGGTCCACGCTTTTCCAAAATACTATCTAAAGTTATATATAGACATTGACCATTAATTTTTATTCATTATGGTTTGACATTGAGCCTAGTTTCTTTTTATAATTATGTTATCTTGTAACTAAAAATAAAACTTTATCTTTAATAAAAATATGTTTATTTTCCAAGCTTAAAAAACTCTTTGTCGGTTTCCAAATCTCATGAAAGACCAAGAAGGCCTATAATATCCGAAATGTTAATTACAATCATTGCCAAAATTTGTACATAAGAATCTTATAGTAACAGTTATACTCCCATTTTCGGATTGATATTTTGAATTTTTATTTCACAAGAAAAATTAAGACATATTAACATTTCATAAACTTGTAAGGGGTTAATTGACTCTCTTCTGTTTTTGTTTTTGTTTTTTAAATATAGAAAGGATAATTGACCTGAAACACCAATAAAAATCAAGGATTTTGAGTCGCCATAACAATTGTCAACGACACAACGCGTTTATTTGATAATATTTTACTTTAATTCACTTAGTTATATGCATTTTATTTTTATTAAAATAGTGTTTAGGATTTACATTGACTTCATAACATAAAACCCCCATGGTCGAAACGAACACATATATAAGCCAAAGCATATGGGAAACTATCAACATTCAACACACACGAATATTTCAAATCTAAACACACACAAAATTTTCTTTCCTTTTTAGCATTCGTGTGCGTATTTTTTATATTTAGTCGATTTATTTGACCAATAGGGCTTCTTTTTTTTTCTCTAGAAGCTCACCTTTGTACAAAACTACTAATGGAAATAGCTTCAAACATGAATGGATGCATAGATGAGTTCATGAAAGCTCTTGAACCGTTCTTGAAGGTAACTTCTTCTCCACCTTCACCAACAACAGTACCATTAACTCCTGACAACCAAACATTACCGGTGTCTAACCAAACCGGTCCAATTGGGCTAAACCAGCTCACTCCCACTCAAATCCTAGAAATTCAAACAGAGTTACACCTCAGACAAAATCAATCTCGCATTCGAGGTTGTGGTGGTCATCTTCTCAACGCTAAACCAACCATAATGAAGAACACCAACGTAACTAAACCGGCTAAACTATACCGAGGCATTAGACAACGTCAATGGGGCAAATGGGTGGCTGAGATCCGGTTGCCTAAAAACCGAACCAGGTTATGGCTTGGTACGTTCGAGACCGCGGAAGAAGCTGCACTAGCTTACGACCAAGCTGCTCATAAGATCAGAGGAGACAACGCTCGTCTCAACTTCCCGAGCATTGCTCGTCGAGGAGAGTATAAACAGACCTTGTCTCCATCTATCAACGCTAAGATCGAATCCATATGTAACGTTAGCTCAGAGCTTCCCATGTCTGAGCTCAAGAAACCGAAGAAAACGGAGGAAGGGTTCTTTGGTTTTCATTACACGGGTCCTGAATTGGAGCAAGAACGAGAAGTTCCGGATCATTATGGATACGGCGGGTCGGGTTTGTCTCCTGAGTCGGATATAACGTTGTTGGATTTCTCAAACGAATGGATGAAGAAAGATGAGAGCTTATGCATGGATTTGCAGGAGTATCCTTCTTTTGAGATTGATTGGGATGCTATAGATAAACTCTCTGGCACCATTTAATCTCTCATAGTTCATTCCTTTATAATTTTTAAAGATTATTTTTGCAGAGTTTTGTAATGAAATTTCTTCATGCAGAAGGATCAGTGAAACCTACTATTTTTTATGTTTTTTTGTATATGTACGGTCTGGTTTTTAATGGGCCATGTTTATTTTACATTCTGAGACGAGTCCACTTACTTATGGGCTTTGTAATGATAAAAACATTTTGGAGAAATTTCATTATTTATTGATATCTTCACTAAACAAATATTTTCACAAATACTTTATTTATCAAGAAGCAAAAGAATTTTATATTAATTTAAATATTAAATTCACATTGCAAAACTCTATCATATCCCTCAACTCTAAACCTTTAGTATTGGATTAATTAATCATAGTATTATAAGTGTATTTTTTTTCTTAAAAATAAGGATAAAAATAATCTACAAAGGAAAAGAAGTGGTAGTAAGAAAAAGGTATTTTTATAAAATTTCCAAACATTTTGCCAGTTTCGTAATTATTTGCTTGGTTTTGTTCATTGTTTCCTGCTTATGCTAAAGCTGCTTAATACTTGTTCTTGATTTTATAATTAATCAGAGTATACAGTTTTATTGTTTAGAGAACTTAAAATAACAATGATGGCTGGAATCACAAGGAAACAACTCGAACCAATGTATGTAATAGTTTTTCAGTTTACAAGTTCGACCAATAAAACACAATGAATCAGTTAGTTATTCCTTTTGTTAATTATGAATATGAGAGACGGGTAAAACAGTGACCCATGTACATTGAATATAGCTTCCCATTGTTACGGCATTCTTCTTCACATGCATCCCCATGTGGACATTTAATCATATACATATGGTTCTGTGTTCATCATGATCCTTTTTTCAAAGTTCAACATGAACATTAATGCTGGAGACTAGACAGATCAAAGATCTCGAAGATTGGACCGACATTTCCAGTGTCTGACACGTGTTAAGAGTCTACAAGAGCTCTTTATTATATGCAATTACACATACATATGGGTATGATGAGAGACCTGAGAGTCAAATGATATGGACATAAAGAGAACACGTACATTACTTAACGTTTAGTATATGTTTTCATGCGGTGCAAGCAAACAAAACAGAAAAAATATACTGTAGTACCTTTTAACTTTTTGTAGTTAAGATGTTCTTTAATTCACAACAGAAAAAGAAGACTTGGGAGTTGAAGACTTTGTCATGTCCGAGTCATTATCAGCATAAGTACTCTGCATGTTCTCATGGCGTGGAGTAAGTATCGGACCTACCACGGATGTGTGTCTAATTCTCACTAATAGACAATCTATATCCTAGATATCGCATTATTAATATTTTTATTTTTACTCATTTTTTTATTAATCGAATTGTTTAATTACATAGTATTAAATAGTTCCAAATATAAAAGTTATATATGTGTGTGTTTTATTAAGTGAAACTTCGCCTTTGTAGTCGAATAAAAATGTATTATATAAGAGAAAAATTATGTTACTTAGAGCACGTTCAACGGGAAAACCCATCTGGGTTTCTTAAATTTTATTTTTTCTGTTTTTAAAAAAAAAATATATATATATAAATTAATCAATTGCGGGTCGCCACATGTCAGTGGAGCCCGCAAATAGTTGAAGAAACATCAAAAAATCGTCTTTTATTTGGAAGACAGAAGCAACGTATTTTGTCAAATGTGTGGCCCCCCCTATGTTAAGATACGTTGAAGAGCTTGCGTTGCACATGCTCTTAGAACACAATTAAAGAGGGTCCTTAAGTGGGTTTCTTAAGACGTGGGATCCATGAACAATGTAAGAATCGGTTACAAAAACTATAAACTAAGAATCGGTTAAAAAGTTGCTTACACTGTTCACGGACCCCACAGACACGTGTCAACTCGCGATTGATTCACTTTAAAAAAATAGAAAAAAAACTAAGAAACCCATTGGGTTTCTTAGGGTTAATTATGACCTTGAGGAATTCACCAATAAACGTTGGTGGTAATTGGTTGGGTTGTAACTACAGGCTTTAGCTTTAATTTCTATCTACAACCATATAAATCATCAATCATGCTTTAAGTAGTTTTTAAAGCTAAAGCTAAAAAAATAAAAAAATGGCTGTAGAAGCCTTATTTTCTGAAGCAAAAAATGCTGCTGTAGAATTGATGCAAGAAATTTTTTTTATATTTTTTTTATTTAATCTCTACAATTACGTTAGTTACAACTAAATCAAAAAATTTTACAGATTAAATTTTACAGTTAAATTTCTAGTCCAACCAATCTCCCCCGTTATCTTTGGACTTTTATACCGGTTTACTAAATGTATCAAGTATGGTTCAGTATTTAAAAAGAATTTAGAATTGATTCCAAACATTTGGAATCAAAATCTTTTTTTTTTCTCAATGAGGATGTAGAAACTACGATACATTTTACAAGACCTTTGGCAGGAGAAAATTTACATTTTACAAGATATCTCAACAAAGTAGCCATATAGCGAAAATATGATTACATCACAACACAATACACATTTTCTTTAGAATTTTACATAAGGTATACCCCTTCCCATACAATATGTAAAAGGTAAAAATGCCTTTCAAGCAAAGATCATGGTGAACAAGATCAACCTATATATAGAGGCACATTAAGAATTTGCCTTTATATATCTTGTACAACGTTCCTTTCTAGGATAGAGATATACATATCATCCATAAGTATATATATATCTATATATGCACTTATGTGCAATGATTATTTATACTAAAAAAAACTCCATTGGTCCCTTCACGTTCATTGCTGAATTTGTTTCCACTCCACTAACCGTCTCAAGAAATCCATCACCTGAATATGATAGCAGAAGTATTATATCATTATATTTGAGTACCCATACGTATTAATATACGCATAAATGGATGAATATATACTTTCAACTTGTTCGTATATTTGTATATGTACTTGCCTCAAGTGGGTCTTGCAAAGAATACGAAGCATTGGTGTCTTTGGGAAACTTGGTGACCAGAAGACCTAAGCCTTGTCCTCTCTCTTGAAGCAGCTAATTTAGAAGGAAACAAACACAATTAGAATTGTGAAACTATTTGTATACATCGCACGTGTTGTGGATTTAAACATTAGATTTAGGTTTTAATTGTGTAGATTACCCTATGTTTAAAACCTTAGAACATTTAAATAATTAAATTTTCAAATATGAATTGAATTTGTATACCTTGAAAGCATCTTCATCAGTTCGATCATCCCCAATGTAAATAGGAAATACATCGCTAGAGTTATCAAATCCTGCAACAGCCAGAGTATTAAAATTTAGAAATTTTTTATTTTAATTCTGATAAGACCAATCAAGAGCGATATTATTGTTGATGAAAAAAGATTTTTGCAAAAAAAAAAATACAAGACGTGGAAAAATATCTCACCAAGTGACTCTAACAAAAACTCAAGGGCCTTGCCTTTGTCCCATTTAATCATTGGTCGGATTTCAAAGACCTGATTAAAATCCAAAAGTAAATAAGTTATATGGTTTTTAATGCAAAAATCTAGTTTACGTTAATTGACCAATAAGAACCACTTCATACCATCCGACCTTGGGACAGTTTCATTGTCGGATAGTTCTTTACCACCGACCGAACTTTTAAAGCCAGGTCGCTCCATTTCTGAATAATTTTTCAAAGAAAATTCTTGTTAAGTACAGGAGTAACTAGTTTTTAAATACACTATTAACACATATCTGAAACGTTTGTACTAATCATACACTAAAGTTTTTACCTTCTGGTCAACACAGCGGAAGTGCACCGAAAGACAGAACTTGTTGTTCTCAACTTTGGCTCCGGGTATTGATTTGGTTTTCTCCACCAATTTTTTAAAAACCTACAAATACATTTTAAATTTAATACTCAGTCACATACATATTTATACATAAAGAGGATAAACCAAGACAATAATTAAATAAAATTGTATTTTACCTCATCAATCATGGGAAGAAATTCACCAGCTGGTTGATAAAGAACAGATGGTTTATCCTAAAAACCAAGTAAAATTTGTTTAAAACTAAAGAAAATTCGTATTGTGATTTTGTAATTATGTGAGTTTATTAACCTAATATACCTTATTGTATCTTGAAAAACCTTTTGTTGGCCCTTTAATATCCATTCCATGGCTTCCAGCATAATATAGTTCTGCTAGCTTCACAAAGCTATAAACCTGCAAAAATATTTTTTATCAAAAGTTAAAATATAAATTTGTTCATTGTTAATAATATTTTGTAAATTATTTCACACAAATGTACCTTGTCTATGCATCTACCAGTAACTATAGAAGTTGGAAAACATTTTGCCAGCTTTTTCACTGTTCTTCTCATCTGTGAAACACAGAACATAGATTATTTAAATATGGAAGAAATAATAAGCTTAGAAAATATGAAAATTTTATCTAGATTAATTATAAGAACCTTGCTGGATATGAAAGCCCTGTCTGGATCAGAGACTATTGGAGAAAGAGTACCATCATAATCAAGAAACATAACAATTTCTTTTCCTCTTGAAGCTTCAATGATTCTTTCAAACATGTCAAGTGCTGATGGATGTCTTTTCTGATAGAGAATAAAGACAAGAAAACAAAAAAAAATTAGTCTCATCTAAGAAAAGAAAAACAAAACAGAGTTGTGTCTTAAAAAGTGTGTGGTGGAACTTACAAGCCAAGAATTGAGTTCTTCGTCCGAGGAAAGAGAAGGGAGTGATTTGAGATGAGTAGGAGAAGAAGCCCTCATGGAGTCAACCCAAGAGCTGAGTCTCTGACTCTGGTCACCATTGATCTCGAGGCTTTTGAGTAGTTTCTTCTTGGAAACTGAGATGTGACCAGGAGCAGTCGGTGGTTTTTGAGCGGAAGGAGTAAAGGCAGAGGAGTTAGAAACGGTGGAGACGGTTATGATTCCGGTCGTGGCGTCTGATACGACGACATTTTGGCTAACCATTTTTATAAAACTATAAAAATAGAAGTAGGAATTGCTTTGTTATTTGAATATGTGGTTTAGTTTTTGCAATGTTCGAAGAGACGAGAGAGGGTAGTGTGGGAGCTATGCCGTGACCAAGAGGTGCCTTATATAGATAGATACACAAGGCAACACAAGACCTAGTGAGAGAGAGAGAGTCTCTCGTTACAAGTGGGAGCCATGGGACCGAGGTTATGAAGTAGGACCAGCTCAATGAGGTGGTGCTGACTCTTCTCTTTGTCTCAATTGGTCCCACAGTAACGCCACGTGTCCCTGATGCAGAGGAACTATCTTTTTCATGTCTCTCTCTCTCCTCCAAGTTTTGTTCGGGTAACTTAGTATATATGCTTTTATAATAACCTATCGTTGCCCGTATCATATTATAATTTAAATAAATCTAATTATTTTCTTAATAAACGTCGATTTCAGCATAGACATCGCCCCTTTTTATTTTGATTGTGAAAATCAGTTGTAATAGCGAAAGTATATTATGAATAAATAATTGGATAGTTTATTGACTAATGCAAAATTCTAGAATTGTAGTAATTTAAAAGAAGAGAACTTTTAGAACAGTTTATCCCCGGCTCTTAGAGGGGTTCTTAACGGGTGGGGCCTGCAAAATCTCTAAGAGCCACCCTTTCTTCCTCTTGTGCAAGAACCAATTTTTAAAGAGTTTTTGTACTATTCGCGGGCCCCACAAATACGTGGCGGTTCGCGATTGGTTCCTTCCTTTTTTTTTTTTTAAATCAAAAAAAAAAGAAAACTAAGAGTCCCTTAGGGTTAATCTTGCTCTTACGATCTATTAAAACATCCAATAATTTGTTTATTGTTTTTTTTGCCATGACCATTTATTGAAAAAATTACGTATGTTATTCTTCCCGTAATCTTCTTACATACGTTAATATTTTGGTTGAGTGGTGAATCAAGTTCTAATGTTTACAAACAACAAAAGATTATGTTCTTTGTATATAGTAATTAGGTTCATCAGAAAATAAATTTAAGGATGGTACGTAACTCTTTAAACGATATGCATTAATAAATGTAAATGTCAGGGTTAAATATAGGCTTGACATCAAGGTTTGGCACATAGCAGTAGGAATCCTAAAAAAATGTATTCACCACGGAACACGTAGTGTGAAACAGAATACACTACAGACGGATCGATACATAGCCAAAATAAACTTAAATTCATATTAGAATTAAGAAGGCTCGTATATATGCATGCAAATATGCGAGAGTAAATGAACACGTTACCTAAAATATGAGTGACCTTTCGAGGAAGTTTTAGTTCATCTTTGAACCTATCAAAACAATTTGAAATTTTATTGTAAGTTGCAAACGCTTCTTATTTCACAAGCGGATGTATTATTTTTGGACCGTTTCTGATTGAATTGATCTTAGACCATCTCCATCCATAAGAACTCCATAGGGGTTCTTAAATTTTTTTTTTTAAAATTTTTTCTGAATTTTAAAAAAAAAATTAAAAAAAAAAAATAAACCAATCGTGGACCGCCACGTGGCAGTAGGGTCCACAAAACAGTGCAAAAAACGATTCTAAACTAAGGGATTTTAGAGACGAGTTCTTAAGAAAAGTGGTAGGACCCACCACCTTTTTGGATTAAGAACCCCTTAAGAACTGCTTGATGGACATGCTCTAAATGACCCCATTTTGGGGCTTTGGTACTTATCAAATAGTATTGTCTATAGTGATAAGCT
Source organism: Moricandia arvensis (assembly GCA_905132765.1). NCBI lineage: Eukaryota > Viridiplantae > Streptophyta > Magnoliopsida > Brassicales > Brassicaceae > Moricandia > Moricandia arvensis. The sequence goes on from CAJHQP010007726.1 coordinate 10,656, forward strand.
TTTATGGGTAATATTATAGGATATCACATTGTCACAAAATGGTGTCATTCTGGTGGAACATACTGTGTCATGTCGTGCATGCAAGTGTGTAAACAAAATTATACTCAAGTGTTTCGAGAAATGTAAGCAACACTGTATTTTTTTTGAGGAAAAAAATGTACAAGCTTATCAAACTTAATACTCCATCCGTTTCAAATTATTTGTTGTTGTACGGAAAAAAAAAATTATTTTAAAATAAGTGTCGTTTTATAATTTTAATGTTAAATTTAATGATTTTATATATTATTTTATTTTTTTATTGGTTGAAATGTAGTTAAATGTATAGATAATGATATTTTTATTTTTAAAATATGTAAAATTTAATGTTTTTTAATATTTGTGCAAAAACCTAAAAAATGAAACTAAAACGAAGGAATTATTAATTATTTTGAACATATAAATAATCAATATATAAGAACAGCTCGAAGGCGCCGCTTGTCTTTAAAACCCAAAAGCACCCATTTTGTGCTAACCTCAAAACCAGCTGCGGCTGCAATGTATTTGTTTTTATATTATTTTTTGGTCAGTTCGTTTTTTTTTTTTGATTAAAGTGGTCAGTTTATTTTCTTGTTCTCTAGGGCAAAATTATTCGAATATGTTTAATTTTACCAAATATCATATTTTAATAATTCTAACATGTAATATAAAATTTATCTTTTATTGCATAACATGAACTTTATTTTTATCTATACATATATACGTGTGTGAATTAGTGTGTACAACAAACAGTAATTAACAAACAACAATATTTGTTTTTAGTTCTAAAAAAAAACATTTCTTGTATTTTTACCAACATTTTTATTGGAAATTAGTTTCTATAAAGTATTTTACGAAATAGATCAGTTACGTGTAGGTGTACATAACTATATGTTAAACCTGTGGACTCTATATTTATGGAGGCATGTTAACAAATCAAACCCGTGGGTCGCGTGAGAATATGCTCTTATTGCATCCCTGTAAGTGATACAAAACAAATAGTTGGTACTCAGTCAAAAGAAATAATTATATATTGATTCTATTTAGAGTCTACTGTGTCCTTTATTCAAAGTCCACCGTCGTCTCCTTGTTATACATTCAACATCGATATCATAGAAATAATATTTGGCAATGGTCAAATCCTCTCTGCTGCGGATTCAAAAACCTGACATGTATAACCCGTAAAGAATGCGCATCCGTTCAACTAAAATTTACAGATAATCTACGAAACTTGCATGTAATCTTAACTAAAATAAATCATTATCTTTTAAATATTTCTTTTGTAATTAATATAAATTATATATTTATATAGTTAAAATAATGTAAATATTGTAATCATTCTGTTTTTTTTTTGAAAAAAATTATATGTTGATCAAAAAAAGAATTTTTTATTTTTAAGAAACCCTTTGTAAAAAACAAAGAAATTGTGGATTAATCGGTATTAGCAATTTAAAGTTTGAGGTCAATCGGTAATCGGTCAACAAAAAATAAACATGATCCCACTCATAATTAGTATGTGTGATCCTACCTGGTCAACGTCACGAAAGCGCTAGACTCCCTTCTTGTTTGGCAAATAAACACTCAATAAGATTCTTGGAGATGGGAACGGAACGTTTGATTTTTTTGACCAACTAAGAATATAAAATACTACATTCTAAAAGAAAACCAAACCAAAATCGTTTTGCCAAGATGTTTTGCTATGATTCTTAGGAATGATGATGATGATGATGATGATGATCTTTATGTGTTATATATAACCTTTTTAGGTGTGGTATTGACTTTTGATCATATGCTGGTGATGAGCTTCAAAACCAGAAAAATGGAAAGAAAAAAACGAATTTAGAAAAAAATAAAAGCTTACTACAATCCAAATTTCAATATAGCCACCCATCGAAATTTCTAATAAAAAAATCTTTTTGTTTAATTAAATAAGCTATATGCTTATGAAATTTTCGTTCGTAAGGTTATATAATTGGTATCACATTAAATTACCAAAATCAAAATAAACGAACATTTACTATGATTCCGTAATATTTGCATTGTTGACCGAAATATTGTTCTCTATGTGAACAAGAACATTCAAATCCTCGGGAAAAACTAGATGGACACTAGTCAGTCTTAACGAATCAGTTTTTTACCCGAATACACAAATTTTAAATGTTATTTTTTGATCTGTTAGGATCTTATTCCCTCTGCCTTGTGCATTCAGTTTTCAGATTCGTTGTATGTTGATTCTTTTTGTTAAACCCTGTGAACGTGATAAATATAATTATATACTCATTCCATTTCAAATTAGATTTCATCTTAAGTTTTTACCATCAATTTAAAAAAAAAATCAACTTTGTCTAAATTTAATTATTGAAATTATATTGTTTTATATTTTTTTTTAAATTATGTAGAGGTAAAAAAGAAAAGTTAATAACATAATTTACATTGAAATCTTAAAACAACATTTATTTATAGCGTAAATTTTGCTATATAACGATACTTAATATGAAACGAATAATGTAACATTTATTACAAATTTCAATTAGAGTGATATATTCATAATAAAGTCTTCTGTTTTATGTACTCACATTGACATTCATAGAAAGTTTCTTAGTGTTCTTACAAGGTATGGTGCAACACATGTTAATGGAGAAAAAGAGATACATAATTGTTTGTTTTTGAAACTTTACAATATCAAACAATTCAAGCCAGTTAATGATGACTGTTGACATAAGATAGTACTATGTAATAGTTGGAGAAAGAAGTTTCAAAGGGCGATCCTACAGGTTCAGATTATTTCGACTCTCTGACCACTGATAGTTTTATTTAATTATTGTTGAGAGAATATTTTGAACTTATTTGTTATTCTTACTCTTTTTCCATCTTATGGCCTTACACTTTTACATAGATATTTTTTACACTTTTACACAGATAAACATAATAAAATGGATTGATGACATAAAAATAATAAAATGAACAAAGCTGCAAACAAAATTATAAGTTAGAAACTGGAAAGCAACCCCGTGTTTGTCGGCTGAATCAACGCCTTTGATCGTCTTCTTAGGTTGTTGTCAATTTAAATAAGCTTTATTATGTTTTAAATTCAAATCTGATGTATTATCTTTGTTCTTTTGCAACGAGTTCAACATATAACTAATGTCTCGAAAAGTTAGATTGTGAATTAGTTTAGATTCACGTGCATGCACTTGCAGAAAAAAAAAAGATTCACGTGCATGCACATCCACGAAGTTTACGAGTCTTCTCTTGACCTAATTCATGGTCTTTCACGATGTTTTCGTCAACAAGAACATTGATTACTTCATTCACATTACAAGAAAAAACAAAATTACTTATTATAAATGAGAATCACCTCGTTACAAAAGAAAACTGATTCCTTAAGAAAACTGATTGCTTAAGAAAACTAGTCATAAGAAAACTGATTCCTTTAAAAAACTAGTCATATGATACACTTTTAACGAATTCATTTGATCACAGCAGATTTTTTTTTTTTTTTGCTAATAATCACAGCAAATTCTTGATTCCGAAAATTTATATGACATATGATTAAATAGAAAACGATTTCTTAAAAAAAATACCGTAAAAGTATGTCCTTTTATAACACCAGATGAACTTTCATCGATATTTTACAATTTTAGCTATATATATTTTGGTCCGTACGTTAATCGTGAATCCTTTTATTACTGTTTAATTTGAATAGAGTATTTCAATTCCAGTTTAATATTCTATTTACTATGCCCCGGACCTTGTAGTCCAGTGATACCTGCCCCGAGCTGGAGGGCTCAAACTGGGAGGTCAGCTGTTCGACACGCGGAGAGGGGGAGGCGTGTCCAGGGTCCTAAACGGTACAGGCAAAGGTTGGCGCCGGGTCTAGGTGGTGGGGCGTAAACTCAATACCTGGTTAATCAAAAAAAAAATATATATATTCTATTTACTATGATGCGCAGCGGGTGACATCTGGATTTCATATTCTAGTATTTTTGTCAACTTTTCACGAAACCATGTATTTATTAACTATCCTCAATTATTATAGTTCAGTATGTTTTTCTGGTAGTCAATTGAAGTGTCAGTCTAAATCGCCGGCCATGGACCGGACCGAGCCTGAAAATATGCAAAAAGGACCATAACGTGTCAGGAGCTTGTCGCTCGTTGCCCAAACCATATGACTCGTCTGAATCTATTCTTCTGCCGAGACCGACACCACACGTGTGATCTACTTCAGTACGTGTCCCTATTGAACACAGAACCTCTCTAGTGGTCGGCTGAAATTTTTTTTCTTTCCATTGCATACAATAGAAAAAGTAAACCATAATAATAAAAGAATAAGTAAGCCATGCATTCATCGTACGTGCACGCACCAAGTCCACATGCTCGGTCTCGGTCTCCGCCCGACTGATCCCATCAGAGCCAAACACTTTCTTACTAACTTTTCTCTTTCTGATAACTAAATTTATATGGAATGATACACCCATGCTAATTTTTGAAACTTATGGAAGAATCAATGAATTTTGTTATTTAAAATGAAATGAAAATGTCTGAGTTGTCATACATAACTGACAATGTAAAAGAAACCAAACATTAAACTACATCATGAACTAATTTATTCTTTGTTGTTTGTTTTGTTGATTAAGTTTCAAAAGTGAAATAATATTCACAGATTTTTTTTTTAAAAGATACTGTATTTCGGTTCTCGTTAACGTGTTTTCAAGAAGTTAATTCACACTAAATTTATATCAAAGTTGTTTTGCTGTAAAATTCAAAGAAAAATATAATGAGTCGATAAGGAACTAGTTTAAGTTATCACATATTTACTTTATATAGCTAGATAACATAGTTTTTTAGAAGGGCTTGTATCCCAGTGGTCCCCCTTCTCACAGACTACTGCCAGAAGTCGGAGGTTCGATTCTCTGTCGGCGCGGTGGTACTAGGGATTTTTTTGGATTTGGGGCACCGCTTGCGGTGGGGTCTAGTCACTATAAAATTTTTATCCAAAACAGTTTCTCTTACCAAAAAAAAAACATAGTTTTTTAGAGAAATCATATATGTATTGTGTACTGTTGTTAAAGGTAGATGGAGAAACTATGGGACATCTTGGATCTTAAGACCATGTTTATCCTCGATTTTTTAAATTAGAATTCTTAAAACTCTTTTTATTTATTTATTTTTGGTTAAGAGACGACTTTTGGATTTCTTATTTAAGAAATGGTTCCTAAGTTTTTTTAGTTAAAAGTTAAAAAAAATCTCTTAAAAAAGTTTAAAACTCCTGCTACGAGACTTCCAATAAACAAGCCCTCACACTCATACTAAAAAAACTATGGTGCATTTTGTCACGAATCAGTTAGTAGCAAAAAATGGTAAACGAAGGGAAAATTATTTTTTCTAGAATATATATTTTATATAGGAGCATATATGTTGAATGTGAAGCTTAGAATTATTAGTGGAAGTAATAGAGGGTCAATATCAGTAGGGGACATTCAACGTGTGTAAATTGACATGAGGTTTTTGGCATATTTTGTCAAGTTGATTTGATTTTCGAGGAGAATTATAGGAAAGTATAAGAAATGAGCTGTAAAGAGTTGTAACGAAGTGAGATATGAGAGTGTGATTACATGTAAAGAAGCTTAATCGACGTCGTTTATTTGATGTGTTTCTCATCGCTTTCCTATCTTTTATTTTTATCTGTCGAAGCATTATGGTGCTAACACGTTTCGGTCCTCTTTTTCATTTAATTATATCAAAAATAGAAAATTATAAAATTTTGTTCAATAAAAAGGTATGTTTTGAATTCACCAGTTTCATAAAACCTGCAAAAGACTAGTTATTATTATAATTAGAAAACATGTGCATGTTATCTATGTATATACACATGGTTTCAAGTTTATATGAACTTGTTTTTTTCAATTACTAGAAGTTTCAGATCAAAAAAATAATCTTTCAAAACTCAAAATTATGTCATATAATATTATTATTATCTACAATCATTTGAATTAAAAATCTTTAACGTAATGGTCAGAATTTTTTCCGGTTGAGATAATAACCTCAGATTTTACTTTTTTTTTTTGGTGAAATAAAACTGTTTTGGGTAAACTTTTTATAGTGACTAAACCCTACCGCAAGCGGTGCCCCAAATCCAGAAAAATCCCTAGGGATTTTTTTAAAGAGTCATAGTACCACCGCGCCGACAGAGAATCGAATCTCCGACCTCTGGCAGTCGTATGTGAGAAGGGGGACATACCAACAAAGAGCAAACATACCAACAAACAAATAAATTAGTTTATAGTGAATATCGAATTCTAACAGACGTGACTATGAATAACAAATAAAATTGAAATTAGTAATACGTGGAACAAATTTCATATATTTTCCAATGATAATTATTCTTGGACCGTAACAATTCCCTATCACGTGGAATAAGAGAATGAGTAGAAAAAAACATGGAAGATGAGGAATTATATTCTTATTATTATATGCTTTACATCTCTTTTGAACTTTATTTTTACTTTCGATGCGTGCATATATATGCTGATTGATTTATTCGAAAAAAAAGAAAAAAAAATAAATACTTGTGAAGTTGATTATAAAAGAAGAGAAAAAGAAAAGTTAATTGACAGGTAAACGGAAACAACTGCCAAAGCCTAACGGCATCCCTCCTTGCCTCCTGTCAACGTACTTTCGGTCGTGGATATGGGCCCACTTCATCACGTACACGGCTTTTCTACGTCTTTGTGACTCAGTTACTTCTTGGCCCACAGGCCCATAACCTAATCATTTATCTAAACTTATCTCAAAACAAAAAGAAAAACAGTGATGAATTAGTGGATACTGAACTAGAAGACAAAACTGACTTTAAATATAAATCCATCATAAAAATTAATTAATACGAAAATTAATAATTAATTTTATGCATTATTTACAACTTCTTTAATAATGAAGTGCTATTCTTTCCCTTTTATTAATTCAGGAGTTGTGATTAAAAAATTGTAAGTAAAAGGGAAAAAGAAGATGGAAAATGAGTTGCCACTTATTGTCGGCCGGCCCACGCATACACTGCTAAAAGAGAAAAAAAGTAGGATGCTTTTGTCATTATATGATTTGATTATTTTTCATGCAATTTGCTCTATACCCTTGTTTTTAGTAGATTTTCCAAAGACTAATGGGATGAACTTTACGTTTTTTCTTCTTCTTTTAGGTTGATAAAATTCAAACCATTGATCTATGACAAGTGCCAGGGGAAAGCTAGAAAGATTTTTTAATGGGTGCACTTCTAATATAATTAAAATGAATGCCAAAAGAGGGATATAACTTTAGGTGGGTGCACAATAACACTCTAACCATCTTTCCTAGCTGATTTGCTTGTAAATTTACATACTAAAGTCATAATATCCAAAAAAATTACGGGTGCACATGCCCCCCATTGGTCATGCACCGGCTACGCCCTTGACAAAATCGTGCGAAAAAAATACAAACGAATTGTTTCCTGAAGAAAGTAGAAACTATGATAATATTTTTTTGAGAATATATTATATATGTGCAGTATTTATCTTTGGTTCTTTATCCTGGAAGTACCTAATCCTTATCGAAAGTAGAACTAATCGATTATTTATAACTATTAGCGATGATAACAACCAAATTACAATGATCAAATTGATACATTCCCGCATAAACAATAAACTTTCAAGATCCTTTTCCTATATATTAATATATTGTCATTACGGTTTGTCTTCTTCATTTTATCTCTACACCCCCAAAAAGACAATTATAGTATACATGGGTGGATCTACTAAGGAAGTAGTGGGTCAGCTAACCCCACAAAAATGAACAAATAGTTTGTTTTGTTAAAGAAACACTAAAGAATCTTCACCTCAACCGGTGTTAGTCCTATCTCTGACCCCCACTAATTCCCTAATTGACACCTTTTTCAGTATTTTCTTGCAGACTTTTTTTTCTTATTTAGTAACATATACAGTCCACTAACATACTATTAAGAAGAATCAAAGCCCATGTAACATTTTTAAAAATTATTACAATTTTATATAGTGAAAAATTAATACTTATTCTTTTTTTTAAATACAGCCACATAGGAAAACTTACGTTCCATACAACTTTCAAATAATTACGTGATACATTATGACCCCGGTAAAAATTATTTCTAGATCCGCCAATTAGTATATGTTTTTTGTTATCGACTTATCGTGACGAGGCGATGTATTCTCTTCAGTCTGTACTTCCATATCTTTGAGGAAATTTATTAAATTGAATATCTCAGCAGTAGCATTTACACACAGTATATGTAAAAAGAAAACTAGGTTAGATACAATGACACAGGTAACTGTTAGTGTTGTTCGCCCAAAAATTACAAGCTGGTGTTATTATTTATATTAAAAGGAACAGTCGGTGCTGGTTTTAATAATCTGGAAACAATTTGAATCAACTGCCTTTAGGAATATATCAGATTCGAATATAAATTAAAATAAATAATAGTTGGAGTTTATTGTTAAAAAAAATTGGAAGATATCATATCTCCTATAAAAAATAAGGTGATAATATTAAAACTGGAGAGCAATTAAACGCCCAAATTCGCATAGATTGCAAAAGTGTTTGAAAAAGCTTGTGTATATTTTAAACAAGGTGTCTGCCGATGTATGCAAATATAATTATAATACAATTATTCATTGATACATATATTATTAATTTAAAAATTATTATTTATATTTTCAGAATATTTAAACCGAACATTAAATATTTTTTAAAATAAAATTTTATATTTCCTTAACACGTTATTTTTTTAAAAAAACTCTCATATTATTTAATTTTTTACATACTATATTCATTATTAATAAATAAATCTTTGAAATTATTCAATTTTGTCTTTTTGACTATATAAAATACTTGACTGATATTTAACTATACGGTTTTTATTTTTTAATTTTAATATTTTTATTATTAGAAATATAATTTTTACATAGCAACAATATATATAAATTTAAAATTATCTTTTTAATACATTAAAAATATTTTTTGAATAACAACACTATAATATATAGGAATTATCTTTTATTTTTATATTACTTTTTTTATTCTGGCTAATTTTATTATGTCAGTTTTAATAATTTATATTTGATTAATTACGCAATTACAAAATATAAGAAATATTATATAAATGGTACACAAGCTCACTATAAAGTTTTACGTCTGGTTACACCATTTTAGACTGCTATGTAAAATCCCTCCTTGACGGTATTCATTACACCAACTTCTTGTAACTCTTCTCTGTAATATACATAATTTACATTCTAATATTATTTGAGTTAATTCGTGTATGCAAATGAATATGAGGGTAAAAGAAAGTAAAACCCTTATTTGACCTGAAAATTGTAATGACGTGAATGCTTAACTGACAGTCGTTTGTTTTCTATCTTTAAATAACGAACAACCGTTAGTCAAAGTAGAACCCATAATCAGGAACATAACAATAATTTCAACTATTAGTTTGAGGTCAGGGCATATTAAGCATGAGTTACAAGTGGTTGTCAACATACTTTATACGATATCAGATTCTGATTTGATGGAATCATCAACGGTTCACAAATCACCTCTTTGAAGATGTTTTTACAAAGAAAAAGACTACAAAGAAGTATTCGAATATTATTTAATCAAATGTGATGTGCATTTGAAATCTTGGAATAATTTAATCTAAGCCGTCTAATTTGGTGGGTTCACACACCCAACTTGGTTTCAGTTGGAATATGAGAATATATGATAATAGTAACTTAAAATTTTATGCTCCAAGTTTCGAAATATGAAACTCGTTTGGAAAATAAAATATTGTTTTTTTGTTGACCAAAAGTTAATATTTCAAGGCTGAAAAACATATTGTAAGTTCAAATCACAAGGAGCATATACGTTGACAAAGGTATATGCTACATTTATTAATACTTTTATCAAATCCAGTAACATTATGGTGTAGGAGAAAAGAAGAAGAAGACATTAACAGCATGAAGTCGTTTTCATTAATTTTGCTAAGATAAAATAAGGTTCTAAGGCCCATAACAAAACCCAAATTATGGTATGGGTTATAGAAACCCAGCTGACATTTTACAATGTACTAGCAAAAATGTTCTAGATTGCTGTTCCTTAAGTTACCTAGGTAAGTAAATCACCAAGTATTAGAAGTAAGAGTACTAACCTCAGTACACTGCTCCTGCATCTCGTGTTTTAGTTTAAGAATGTACTCGCAGCTCACATCCATATTATTCAAAGCAGTTGCAATCTCAGTTACAGTGTTGTCAACACCATACTAGCCAAGAACAACCTAGCACCAAGGTTTGGCTTTCTAATCTTCTGTTGCAGCGCTTCATGTTAATCATTGGCCAACAAGCTACCTACATTTCTTAATACAGCAATAACATAACTAATGTTTGAAGTCTCAGTCAGCCCTCATCGTTCACCATTGAAGTGGTAAGACTGTCTGGTACATGCTCATCGATCCTTATAGTTTTCCTCACATTCTCAACCATAAAGAATCCTTCTAGTATCACATAAAATTGTGAGAATGGCTTAATTGCGGAAGTGATACAAGGAAGAATATACTAGTTTGACAGATGATCAAACATAGAAGGAGTTTGTGATTTGAGAGAGAATGAGAATGGGAAGAACATGTTTTTCATTTGTATATATTGGTATGTGTTACAACCCCTCTATTTATACACAGGTGAAGGCCTCCAAAAGCTCCAGACATAATAATGAAAGGTGAGTTGGTGTGGTTGGTGAAGTAGGTGCAGTAGGTGGAGTAGGTGAGGTTGGTGAAGTTGGTGGCCGCAGGACGCCAATCGATCGATGCAGTTTTGAACTAAAAATGCATCGATCGATGCAAGGCGATATGAGATTTGGAGTTTTAGTTCCATCGATCGATTGTATTGTACAATCGATCGATTACTTTAGCACGTTTCATTCGCAGAGTTGCCATCGATCGATGGGGTTTTGTGGCAGAAACCCATCGATCGATTGGGCTTCTTTTCTTCATGTTTCTCTTCAACACTCCCCCTCAAGCTTGACCATATGAAACAAGTCAAGCTTGGAAGTCATGAAGCATTCCCTCATTAAAAACTTAGCCAGGTAAAACCTCATGGGATAAAACCCCAGCCAAGGAAAAAGAGTAGAATACTTCATGGTGAGGGGATCACTGACATGGAAGGTTTATGAGTCCTAGTCTTGGAAGAATGGACTCACAAACTTTGCTGCTGGCCGCCTTGGTGAAGATGTCCGCCAGTTGATCTTCACTCCTTGTGTAGCATGGGAGGATCACTTGCTGCTCTACTGCTTGTCTCACCTTGTGACAGTCTACTTCTATGTGTTTTGTCCTCTCATGGAAGACTGAATTGGACGCAATGTGTATTGCAGCTTGGTTGTCACAATGCATGGTCATGGGGTTGGTGATCTCAATTCCCAAGTCACCTAGAAGACATTTTATCCAGATGAGTTCACTGGTTAATTTCCTCATTGATCTGTACTCTGCTTCTGCACTTGAGCAAGACACAACCTTCTGCTTCTTACTCTTCCATGTAACCAAATTTCCTCCAATGAATGTGCAATAGCCGGTAGTTGATCTTCTGTCTGTTCTGTCTCCAGCCCAATCTGCATCACAGTATCCAACAACCTCAGTGTTTCTGTTGCAAGCCATCCATACGCCTTGACCCGGAGCCTCCCTTAAGTATCTTAGGATTCTCTCCACCATGTTCCAGTGATGAACCTTGGGATTTTGCATGTGCTGGCTAACCTGATTTACTGCAAAACAAACATCTGGCCGGGTAATGGTTAGATAGATCAGCTTCCCAACAATTCTCCTATATTGCTTGACATCTTCAAATGGAGTATCTTCATACTCCCCCTCTCGCAGTGTCTTGTAGCCCTCTTCAAGTGGTGTCTTGGCTTGTCTTCTTCCAAGATCTCCTGCCTCCTTTAGAATATCCAAAGTATATTTTCTTTGGGACATGAACAACCCCTCCTTTGATCTGCACATCTCAATCCCAAGGAAGTACTTTAGTTCACCTAGATCCTTGATGTCAAATGCGGTCTTGAGGAATGTCTTGGTGGCACTGATCCCCTCCTTGTCACTACCAGTAATGATGATGTCGTCCACATAGACTAGGATCACAATAATCCCGGACTTGCTGGTGAGAGTGAAGAGTGTGTGATCCGCTTGAGACTTCACAAATCCTCTTCCATTCAATGTAATGCTTACTTTGTGGTACCAAGCTCTTGGTGATTGCTTCAAGCGATAGATCGCCTTTCTGAGTCTGAGGACATTTCCTGGCTTTACCATCTCTTCCATTCCCGGAGGTGGTCTCATGTACACTTCATCTTCTAGTTCACCTTGTAGAAAAGCATTCTTTACATCCATTTGCCAAAGATCCCACTCTAGGTTCACTGCCAATGAGATGAGTATCCGGATTGTATGAAGCTTCGCCACTGGTGCAAACGTGTCTAGATAATCTTCTCCATACACTTGTGTGTATCCTCTTGCTACCAGTCTGGTTTTCTTCCTTTCTGGCTTTCCATTTGCAAGATACTTGATGGTATGCAAGAGTCTGCTGGTCACGGCTTTCTTTCCTCTTGGAAGCTCAGTCTAATACCAGGTGTTGTTCTTGATCATGGCATTGATCTCTTCTTCAACAGACTCTCTCCATTCTTTGTCTTGCATTGCCTCTTCATAGGTGTTTGGGATGTACTCTTGATCCAATTCTCCAATGAAGACTTGATGTTCTTCTGGATATTGAGCAAGCGAGCATACTGCACTCACTGGATGTGCCACAGCTTTAGCATTAAAGTAGACTTTCGGTTGCCTGATTCTTGTGCTCCTTCGCAAAGGCTGTATCTGATCAGGTGCTGCCTCATTTGTTTCTTCTGGAACTTGATCTTGAGTCTCAGGAACTGATTCTGATTTGGTCTCATCCTGATCATGAGCTTTTTGTTGATTCCCCCTTTCAGGGTCAGGATGGGCAATTTTTTCATTTTCATTAATCACATCTTCTTCAACTACAGCTTCTGGAACAGGTGCAGTAGCTTCAGGGATATTCCTTCTTGTTTCTTGAGTTGCTGGAGACATGCCAATGCCGAAGTTCTCCAAAATGATTCTGAGGTTTGTGGCTCTTTCTGATTGCGGTAAGTCCCTCAGATCATCCCAATTCTTCACCTCATAATATCCCTTTGTTTCCACAAACTTCACATCCCTTGATATTAAAACTTTTCTGGCTACTGGATCATAGCACTTATACCCCTTTTGTGTTGGAGAGTAGCCAATGAACATCGCTTTTGTGCTCCTGGCATCCAGTTTGTTTCTCTGCTCCCCTGGTATCAGCACAAAGCAGAGACATCCAACACCCGTAAGTGGTCCAAAGCCGGCTTAGTCTGGTTAAGGACTTCAAACGGTGATAGATCTTTGAGGACTTGAGTTGGAGTCCTATTGATCAGATAAGTAGCAGTCACCACCGCATCACTCCAGAATCTCTTTGGAACATTGGTGTGGAACATCATTGATCTGGCTACCTCCATCAGGTGTCTGTTCTTCCTTTCAGCAACTCCGTTTTGTTGAGGAGTATATGGACAGCTTGTTTGATGAATAATTCCATGTTGAGCGAGGTACTGTTTGAATGCATGACTTGTGTATTCTCCACCATTGTCTGATCTGAGGATCTTCAGCTTGGCATTGAAGTGGTTGGAGACATGAGCTTGGAAATTCTTGAAGGCGTCTAACACCCTATCCTTGGACTGAATCAGTGTCAACCAAGTGTATTTGGATTTTTCATCAATGAAGGTGACAAAGTATTTGTGATTCTCCCTTGACACACATGGAGCCGTCCATACATCAGAGTGAACCAAGTCAAAGCAACTCTCATAGGTGGTGCCAGACCGTGGAAAGACTGTCCTACAATGCTTCCCCAATATGCAGGCTTCACACTCTTCATTCTTAGACACCACTCCAGGGAATATCAGGTTTAGAGCTCTTGTATGGGGATGTCCCAATCTGGCATGCCATATTGTGTTCTCAGCGCCATTAACGGTGCTAACCAGGCAGTGAGGCATAGATGATTCTGGCACCATATTCCTCTCAAGATGATACATCTGCTGATGGTTGTGCCCTTTTCCAATGACCTTTCCTGTCTTCAGGTCTTGAAACTCAACTTCATCTGGTCTGAACACAACTTGGCAGCCCAAATCAATCGTAGCCCTTCTTACTGATAACAAGTTAGATGAAATCCAGGCATATACAAGGCAGTAGATTCCTTATCAAACACTTTAAGGTTCCCTATCCCTTCTATCTTCACCTTATCACCATTTGCTATGACTACATTCCCTACGGCAGGCTGGATATTACTAATCAAGTTCCTATCACAAATCATGTGATGGCTTGCTCCTGAATCTATTATGATAGGTTTAGAGTCAAGAGAATGTGTATCAGCCTTCTTGGAAGCAATGAGAGCCAAGACAGTGCTCCAGATAAAGGAATTGGCATCTTTTCTGGTCACAAAATCATCAGATGAGGTCGTACCAACTTGATTTCTCCACATGTCTTCAGTTGAATCACCCATGTGAGCAGAATACATGGTTCTCCCTTGAATTGCTTGCTGCTCCTTGGGTTTACATTTATCCGGCTGGCCTTTGAGAGGATCACCATCATCTAGGCATGAAATCTTTCTTCCAGTAAAGAAATTCTTTATCAGTGTGTTGAATGATGAGTCTAGGTGTAGGAGAAAGCTGAGGAACCGGTCGTTCTCATAGATGGTTTGGAGACTCTCCCATAAACACCCATAAGCGGTTTGAAGACACTCCCATAGTCTCTTGGCGGTTTTGATGTGAGAATTGATCTTCAGGATTGGTTTTGACAAGGAGTTACAGATGAGAGCCAGAGCTTGTTGGTCTTCTTGAACCCATTGGTTGTGGTTGTTCACGTATCTATCTTCTTCAGCCATCCTCTTTGAAGTTCCAGCCTTCATGATATGGCTGTCCCAAAGTCCATGACATCCCAAGGTGATTCTGGCCACTCTTGACCATGAGAGATAATTAGGACCCTCAAGGGTCACGGAAATTATGTTTTTCTTCTCCATTTTTTTATGATTTGCGGAATGAGAATAACATAAAAGCTTTGCTGAATAAAAGAGAAGGATAGAGAAGGTTTGCGGAATGAAGTAGGAGCTTAATGCTCTGATACCATGTGAGAATGGCTTAATTGCAGAAGTGATACAAGGAAGAATATACTAGTTTGACAGATGATCAAACATAGAAGGAGTTTGTGATTTGAGAGAGAATGAGAATGGGAAGAACATGTTTTTCATTTGTATATATTGGTATGTGTTACAACCCCTCTATTTATACACAGGTGAAGGCCTCCAAAAGCTCCAGACATAATAATGAAAGGTGAGTTGGTGTGGTTGGTGAAGTAGGTGCAGTAGGTGGAGTAGGTGAGGTTGGTGAAGTTGGTGGCCGCAGGACGCCAATCGATCGATGCAGTTTTGAACTAAAAATGCATCGATCGATGCAAGGCGATATGAGATTTGGAGTTTTAGTTCCATCGATCGATTGTATTGTACAATCGATCGATTACTTTAGCACGTTTCATTCGCAGAGTTGCCATCGATCGATGGGGTTTTGTGGCAGAAACCCATCGATCGATTGGGCTTCTTTTCTTCATGTTTCTCTTCAACAAAAATCCCGTCACGTCCTGAATCACTTTGCTAAAACTTCCATTCCTAGACGCCTTTGTACCCCTTGGTAACAACTCAACATCAACCGACGTCAACGACTTGATCTTTGACACTAAATAGCCAAAAGTTATCCAAAAATAGCCAAAACTATTTAAAGCATTACAAAAATCGACTGGTTCTCCACCCAAATATACAATCTGAACCAATTTTCATATGCATTTTAGATATTTGACCATATATTATTCAATATATGTTATATATTATTTACTATGTTGGATTTTGAATTTTTGATTTTTGTATAATGTAAATGGATATCTGAACCGAAAATTACAAATATTTGAATGTAGTTTAAATCTTTAATTTCAAAAGTCCGAAATTCGAATAAATATGAATAGAACCCAAATGGATAACCGAACACTTATTTAAAAAAAAAAAATGTTTTCAGGAGAGCAGGACAGTTTCACAGTGGAGTAATGGTTGGCTCGTGATGCTTCGCCGTATGAGCTGTTGCAATTAAGAATCATTGTTCAGGCTTTGTCAAGATCTGCTAGTCGTTGTTCCCACGATGTGGAGTTGTGAACATGTCTTTTTTTTTATATATAGACATTTGGGAAGGGGGTCAATGAAAGATGATGTGAATCATGTGATCATATATATTCTAGTGTGATTGAGATTTCCTGCGTGTGTTATTGTATTGCAAATTTACAATGCTTGACATCTGAGTGATTACAAATGAATTGGTCGTCATGGACTGCAGATCACTGTGGTTTTTATATCTGCGGGTTCGAACTGGCACATTAAACAAAACAGAAACATCTAACATAGTGTGGTTACCATTATAATATCTCTCTTCTATGACATTGATGCTTCATCATTGCTAATCTTCATTAACACCCCAAGTCTACAACTACTTTTTTGGGATAGATTATTATGGCCCGAGAATATAAGTTTTTTGATATACCATGGACAAGTTGTGCTAAATACAGCATCTCATTTTCTATACAACATTTAATCACCCAAAAAAAGAAAAAGAATTAAAAGTTTAAAAGATTCACAAGATTGTCATTTAGGTGTCACTTGCCGGCTCAAAAACAAAATCAAACATGAAATTTTCCGCAAGTGTATATATTTTTTTTTTCTCATTGCATAGAAATTACTCTCAAGAGTCTTGGCCACGACGTTTCATGAGTTGTTGTTGTGCCTCTCTTAATCCTTGTTGTGCCTCTGTTAATCCTCTGGTCACTTCCTCATCCTCAGGAGTCTCTTTTTTCAATATCTCATAGTCTGCTACCACCAACTCCCACTTACGCATCTGCACCACCACAAATATACATATAAAAATTACAACCAAAACCTCTTTTTATTATAATTTAACTCTATTGTTTTTTTGTTTTGTTTATTTTTACCTTAGTGTTACAATCAGCTCTTCTGAGTCGAGCCTTACGGTAACCTGGACGGACAGAGATAGCCGCCGTGCAATCTTCAATAGATTTTTCGAACTGACCTAACTTGGAACGACAAGCTGCACGGTTGCAAAGCAAAACAGAGTTTCGCGGATCATGGTCTAGTCCCTCACCATAAGCAGCACACGCCTCTTCGAACCGTCCAGCTTTAAACAACTCGTTTCCTCTGAACCGAGCTTCTGTCACCGCTTGAGCTCGCCGTGAAACCATAGCCACCTCCCGGTTATTCCCATCCAGCTGGCCTGCGCGTTGGATCGCCTCCACAGCTTCATCGAACCTGATGAAAGTCAAATGTTACACTAGAGTTTTAAAACTATAACCATGTACATTAGTCACAAACAATAAAACCAACAAATACATGAGTTATTAACACAAGAATATTTAGAACTACATTTGTCATATTTAACCAGTATATTCTTTTACCTTGTTACACTCAAATACTCAATACCAGGTTAAAAACAAGATAACCAAAGAGCTGTAATATAATATAACCGGGATGTTCAAATTCAGACTATTATGTAACCCTAATATATAATAAACCAAAGAAAAAAAACAAACCTGCCAGAAGCCAAGTGAACCTGAGCACGGACCACCAAGAAACCTGCATAACCGACCGGTCCGTAGTACCTAGTGCTGGTTTCCACATCGAAAACCGGACATCTAGACAAAGCATCATCCGCTTCTTGATGTCTATGCGTCTTCAACAATGCCTCTGCTTGCAATGAATACACCTGTGGAGCTGCATCAGCTCCTGAAGAGATTGTGTTTGTTGTCTCCGTGATCAAACCATTCCAATCTCTTAACCTCTTAGCTTCTGTGCACTTGTTGAGATGTGTCTGAACAGCTTTGGCCTTTACAATGTCTTCTGGATCAGCCTCTGGACCCGAATGCTTGAAATGATACATCGATTTCTCCACTTCTCCTAACCTATTGTGAGATACTCAAAACGTTAAACTTAATGAAGAAGTTTTTGATTTGTTTAGGGGTTTTTAGATTACCTGAGGTACAAGTTACCCAACCGATGATGTGCTCTATGGTAATGAGGCTCGATTCTGATAGCTTCTCTGCATTCAAAAACCGCGTCAAGAATCCTCCCTAGTGCAGTCAAGGCCGCACTCTTGTTGCTACGGTACGCAGCTTTGTTAGGATCAATCGCAATGGCTGCATCATACAAAGCCAAAGCCTCAGCGAAGTTCCCATTCTTGTAATCTTCATTCCCCATTATCTTCAACGTCTCTGGATCCATTCTCGTTGAGATTGCTCTACACAAAGATCCTGTCTGATCTTGGCTCTTTGGAGGAGGAGCCACATTCGTCCTCGTTGCACCGTATGCTCCACCAGAACTAACATTACCGTAACCTAGGGTCGTTCCTGGTCCGGACTGGTTTAGATTCCCAAGGTTACCGTATAACATAACATTGCTAGAAGATGCACGAACCAATCCATTGGTTCCTTTTGACTTCTGATGGTCGATGAGCATGCTCTCAAGCTCACCAGATAAACCAATGGCTTCTCTAGGCACTTTCCTTTGTCCTCGATCAACGCTATTACTATTGTTGTTATAACTACTCCGTTGTTGTTGATGATTCTCGTATGTCCCTAGTTGATGGTTGTTAGGGTATTGATTAGAAGAGGGTTTTGATGGAACAACGACAGATCTCTGATTCTGATTCTGATTCTGATTCAGGATCTTGTTGTTCTGGATCGGCTCGGTGGAAACCACCACCTTGAGGTCATCGTGTGGTTTCTTTAAGTCGTTACCGGGGGATTTAGTGAACTGAATGTTGCTGGTGGCGGTGGCAGCCGTGGACGTGCTTTTTTGGCTACCGTTATCGGTGGTTGCGGTAGGTTTCTTGGACCACAAGTTACGTCTACCGAACATTACGCTCAATAAACCACAACCAGATCTTCTCTCCGCCGCGTTCTCCCCCATCTTAAGAACCGGCCTGAGAAATCTTAATACCCCTCACAAGTTCTAGATTCAGAAAAGATTTTAGAAAAAAACAGAGATCAATGTCGATGAGAAGAGAAAGAACTCATCTCTTAAAAAATGAAGAAAGAGAGAAAGAGAGAGATGTGATTAGGCTTTGGTCGGACGGTAATGAGGAACGGAAGAATCTTCCGTTTCGTGTTTTGTAATGGCTGTCATAAATTTTAATATTTAAGTGTCATTATGTTTTTTAGGTTTTAACTATGACTATTAGCTGAAAAAAAAGAAAGAAAATAAAATGTTTATTTTTTTGTTATTATTCGATGTCAAATGAGTTGGTGGTGAGTTTGAAAATTGATGCCAATTCATTAGTGGTTTTATTTATTTACTCTAATTCTGTTTTTTTTCTTCTTCTCTGTCAGCTATTTCTTTCTTATATTAAAGTCATTTTGTTATTTTATTTTTAAAAAGTTCTATGGTTGTTGCCTACTAACTCGGTCGTGTAAGGGAGAGAGGGGAATCTTAAGAAAGTGGGAGATTTGTCCGTGATTTAATCCGTGTTTTTCTCCCTATCGATTCTATTTTTAGATGTGTTTATGGAGAGCACGTATATTGTTTTCCTTTTCTGTAAACAAAGCGTGTTTTGGTGAAATAAAAGTAGTAGATAAACACGTATTCGCTAGAGAGAGAAGCTTTTACATATATATAACCGGACATGGCGCGAACATGGCATGGTGGCTAAGCTCTCTCAGTTCTCGCGACAGGTTCAGAGAGTAACGGCTTATTAGCCTTCATTTTCAAGATGGCACTCGCTGGGTTAAGTCTTCTTATACTCGCTTGACTTGTGTGCGACAACGTGTTCGAGTACAAATATTTGATTACGTCACCTACCTGTAAGGCCCAAGTAGAGCCCCAATTTATTTTTATTTCAGGCTT